>JAPQLA010000016.1:2916598-2946942 GCA_029822935.1 Naso vlamingii
TCCAAACTTGCACCACAAAGGCTGCCATCACATTTTTAACAGTCACCCGCCAGCACACACACACACACACACACACATATACACAAAAACACACGCATGCATGCACACACACGCACACACACACACACACACACACACAACACAAGCACTTGGGGAAGAAAAACAAGTGAAAAGGGGGAAAAAACATGCCAGAAATGAGGCAGTCGGCACGTCGAGCCTGTTCCGATTGGCTGGGCAGCAGTTGAAGGTTATTCCAAATAACAAACATATCACGCCAACCATGGAAGCACTCACACATAGAGCCTTTTGTGGCCAGAGAATAGTCTGTAACCTTCAATTCTGTGACAGTGAAATACAAGGTGCAACAAACAGTGAGTTCCTTACAACCACTGCATCGCCAGACAGCTGTTGAGTTTGCAACAAAAAATTGTAACAAACGATTGTAAGAAACACCCAAAAATGAAATAAAAATGAATGTGGCAAAGCCTTAAATATGATGAGAGCAGATAAGAGTTTAAGTGAAACATATCTGGAAGGCAGAGCTCGTCTGAGGTAGAAATAATTCTGCTGCCTGAGTTAAAACTTAAAAAAGGCTGTAATTTCCACTGGGGATAAGGAGAAATGAATTGCTTGTCAGATCATCAAACCCCGTCTGATACCTTCTCCTGAAAAACCTCAGAGACATCAGAATTAGTCGAGTTCCATCTGATGAGTTTTGTTTTACTTTTTTTTTTTCAAATTGACAAACCACAATATACACTTACCTCACACAGTAATTCATCAGGCGTTCGGAGGTGGGATAACTAGGCAGAAGCTTCTTGACATTCTTTCTAAAATTCTCATTTAATTCTTCACAGAACAACGTTTGCCACTTTTTGCTGGGAAAATCAAATAAAAGCCCTCATGGAGAGATGCAGAATATTTGCTACTGAATTGTCCCGAGATGATGGGAAGACAATATTATCAGCTACTGGTTACCAACAGAACCAATAATAATAATTTAATTAATTTAACAACTGCGGCTTCCACATGTTACGGTACAGCAGGTGCTCATATGCACCTTTAAAGATGGATGTCATCCTCCAAACACAGAGAAGGAGAACAAGCAAAGCACGCCGTTTTCACCCTCAGGACATCAAACTGCTGCATCTGTGCAAAGCCACACAGTACAGCAAACATGACGATGCCAGTTAGGGCTATATGTCAAAAATGTCATATCCCGATTTTTTCATGACAGAATCATGATCTCGATTTTATCACGGTTCTTTAGATTTTCATATTGGTTAAGAGTATTTTACAAGTGACGGCACATTCAGGGCCACAGTTTTGCTTACCAACATATGGTCGGCTTATATTTGGTTCCTGGTTCCTCAGAATGATTTCATTCTGATTTATGAATTATTAAACTATAAGAATTACATGTAGGGTAATGTGTTTTGTTGACTATTTTGTTAACTATTTAACAATTTGTTTACATTCTGCAAAAGTAAACAAATTGAAATATAATTTAAAAAAATTAAATAAAAAAAAAATACATAAATAAATTCTTTAGGTGAATGACGCAGTGTCAGTGTCAGTGTTAACAGTCTCCCGACTATCCTGAAGGCACGAACGTCCTTAAGTCCGGTCTCAGCAGTCAAAATAGTGCTGTGTGTGTGAACACTCTGAGTTCCTGCAACATGACTTTATACACCACAGGATTGTTTTATGAACACAGATGCAATGTGGTTAAGTCTTCCAATGTTTCTTGGACTTCCACAAGAGATACAGACAGAGGCGCCCTGCCAGGACAGGCAAACCAGGCAACTGTTTGGGGCCCTGTGAATAGAGGGGCCTCCAATGGCTACCTTATGGCATGTTTTGCAATGACAACAAGCATGAACCCCCTTAAACCTATGAATGCCCTAGTACACACTGCATCGACAATACTTTGGACATCTTTAGTCTTTACAGTTAACAGTACGCAACCACAAAAGAAGAAGAAGAAGAAGAAGAAGACGAAGAAGACGAAAAAGACAGCTAACACAATAATGAAGCGACACCACCAGTCAGGCTTTCAGAAAAAGAAGAAGAAACAGGAGGAAAAACAAAAACAAGATAGTGGTAAGTGGATGTATGGTCAATAAATCATATTAAACGCACATAGGTGTCAGCAAACTTAAACATAATATCAGACACGGTGTAGAAAGTTAGTAACGATAGGTGCTAGCTAACTAGCCTGCTAGCTAGCAAACCAAACTTTGAAGTTAATCAGACACACACACTTCCTCTTTGCCTGGGGCCCCAAAAACTCTAGGATCACCTCTGGATACAGAGCAGAAATGATGATTATGCTGACTGTAGTTTATGACAAGAAATGGCAAGCCCCCTTCCTCCTTAACCCGGGTACAATGTCGTTAAGTTTTCCAGCCTGTCTAGGACCTCCACAACTGATATAGTACAGCAAAAATGCTTACGCCGACGGTAGTTAATGACAGAAAATGCCGATCACCCTCTCCTCAAACAAGCTAGGTTTAACATAAGTGGGCTAACTCCAACTCATTCATGATGCTTTCGTAATGTTTACAAGACTATGTTGTGAAAGGGGAGGGAAGAAGACGGCACATGTCTGCTGTGTTCAGTTTATGTGCATGTATTTACGGGAGGCATGGGACTGAACGGAGGAACGCAGCAAATAGTGTGATTCAGTCGAGGAAAAAATGTGTTGTGTGTCTGAGCGTGGAACTGCAGCAGACAGAATGCACACCAATGGACGATGCAACAATCTCTATGTAAAGGCAGGTCGTGGACACATTCTAATCTTTCACGATCTATTACTGTCATATCTCACACCCCTAATGCCAGTACAAAAGCAGTGATATGAATTAGATTTGGTTAGGTCACAGCCATGGACTGTTCATCCTTGTATCCAACTTTGCCCACTGCATCATAGCCTTTTGTATCCTCAGATACGCATCAATTACAGGAAAATGACTTAAAAGCAAAAATGTCAAATTACTGGTTATCGTATCATCATTGGCCATAAAACGCAGGTTATTATCAGTTATCAGAATTGACTGGAAAAAATCCTTATCATGCATCTATACCCTTATGAAGATTCACTGCATCTCACCCCTCCTAATGGCAATTGGCTTCTTACCCGCCTTAAAAAGTGGCCATTCAGAGCAGCTTTCAACACCCAGCGTAAAAAAGTCCAGTCAAAGCATACCCCATCTTACACCTCTGATTGTGGAAACTGCTGGCACCAGTCACAAAGATGTAGTCAGTCCAGTAAAAAGACACTCCTCGTAGTGAAAATGTACTGTACTGCCACCTTTGAATATATTTCAGACAAAGATGTGAATTAATTACACTGTCAATGGTCAAATGGCACAGTTGAGAGAGAGAGAGAGAGAGAGAGAGAGAGAGTATGTAATACAAAAGACATTCAAATTTCAGTTGAGTCTTTTCATATCTGCTGCATCAAAATTTCTTGTAACTATCTGTTGTCTAACTGTCCATCAGTTCCCAATGCTTTTTATATTCAGACACACCAGAACTAAGAAACTTTTGTAAGCACATCCAAAAGAAACTTGGTATTAGTAAATGATGTGCCCTCAACAACCTACTTATTCTCCTCAACAGGGAGAACCTTTATCTAAATGTATCAGCAAAATGTATATTATGTCTCTACAGCACAATATGACATTTTGCCAACAAGACAATAGCACATCGTGGAAACAGCAAAGTCTTAAATTGCTGCTGGTTAAAAACTGTTTCTGAACTTGAATATTTTGTTAATGCGTGAGGCCAAACATTCGGTCCAAACCTTTATGACACAACAGATCAACGAAAACAAAATTCTTCAAGACACTCAGAAGGAATTAAGGGGAATTATCAGTAAAGTTTCTGCTGCTCACAACACTTAAATATAGAAAAAAAAGTACTAAAGGATACATGGTGTAGCATGGACCAAGGTAAGTAGAGTGCAACATGAATGAAAAAGCAGGTATCATTTTAAGTGGTGTTTTTGCATTAATAACACTGCAGCTCTGCTTTTGTTGGACTACCATCACGGTGCACTTAACACACAGTTAACCTTTGTTTGCAACAACAGACAGACTCCAGGTGGGATCATTAGACATTTATGAATACCTCTCTCTCTCTCTCTCTCTCTCTCTCTCTCCCATCGCTTATGTTCTGCTCAGCTATTTTATCTCACACTTGACTTAAGCCAGCTGTCACAATGAATTAGGGAAAAATGAGCAAGTTTTGGTGTTAGCTGAGGGCAGCATCGGGGTAACGTCGGCCTGTCTGGATCCAACCCGATGCGCCGCCCTGGCAACAATGCTGCCATGAATGATTTAGTGCGGGTGAGAGTACAAAGCTTTTGTTTGGCTCTCCCGCAGGAGCCATCATCCATTTCACCCCTCTAAGAACAAAATGCTGAGGGTAACTGACTGTAAAAAGGGTGTGCCTCAGTATGCATCAGCGCATTTGGCTTTTCTTAAGTTTTTTTAAGCAAGTCTGACATTAACACTATAATCATTAGCAATGAAACAAAATGACCAAGCAGCACAAAACAGAATAGCCATAAGATGATTAATTGGAATGCCTCTGGCCAATAAAGTGATCAATATGAGCTTTTTCCTCAGCAGCACCCAACTCAAGGAGAGGCGTCAGTGCTTAAGGGTGAGACTAGATTGCACACAATAACAATTCACTCCAGTTAGCAAATTAAAATGAAATATCTGAGCAATTAGTCAATTAAAGTTGTGAGCAAACAAGGTGGTTTCACGCCAGCCTTCAGCCAATCATTGGATTTTAATCACTGCAGGGAAATCTGGGAAAACCTCCAGATCTGGTGGTTTGTAAACTGAATTAAAGCTACTTTCTTTTTTACTTGTTTTTGGTCTTATTTGTTTCATTGCACTTTGTCTTACTGTACGAGGGGAAGACTCTAAAGAAGAACCCCACCAATTGTACACATTATGGTCAGTTCACTTGTCAGGAGTACCATTGCACTTGCACGTGGTTTTGGAGGAACTACAAGGGCCCTATCTTATGCCTGGCAAAAAGCCAATGCGCTGCAGGCGCAGGTATCATTGCTATCTTACCTCCAGCACAGATATCATATTGCTATGTTCATAAAATAGCAAATGCACTTGCCTGCATGCCAGTGGACAGGAGGTCTGAAAGTGAAGGGAGAATCGAGGCTTGTCGTGGCGCATTCACTATCTTGCACTGAGAGCAAAGAAGTCAAAATGCGTCTGAGTTTAGACCAGAAAAAACCTTGTCTAAACGGACACTAGTGAGGAAAAACTATTTCTACGTCTGTCAGAGCCTGATGGATAACCATGCATAACTTTCTGCACGGCTTATCCAACTTTTGAGAGACTTTCTCATTGTGTTTCTTCCACCAAATGTTACTGGGAGCCCATTGTGCAGCCGCCCTGGTGATGTCAGAAGACAAGGCAATAATCGCAGCTATTTCAGACCACTTTTCTTTTTTCTTTTTTTTAAACAGCTTTGAAGGTGCCCGGCCGTCTCATTACCCCTTCTCATGCTTTAACTAAGCAAGCCAGCCGATCTGTCTCATGACTTGAAAATCTTTACTCCTTGTTTGCACCTGGTAACCTTGTCAGCGTTTGCATCATGGACACCCCTGATCTTATAGATAATGAGAGTAGACATGTTTTGCCAAACACCAACCCATCAATTGATGAAATGATTGTGCGCAGTTGATAGGAGAATCTGCTGTGCGCCAGGAGCGCAGGGGGTGGGCCACAGCTGCTTCACCTGGCACGAGACGGCAAAGGTGGAGTTTTACACCACTCGAATAAGTTAAGACCTTTGTGCCTATCTGCACCTTGTGCCATAGACAAGTGCAAGATAGGGTCCTAAGTCTGTAAAAATGGGAGCCAATCTATGTTTTCAAAGTCCTCATTTCCCCAGAGGTATTCTGTAAACACACATTTACCCTTCTATTGTGTTCAGTTAAAATTTGTCCTGCTTTAAGTTAAAATTTGTCATAAGCATTGTCCAGTTTGAAAAAGGATTCAAAACAGCTGTGTAAACACAGCAAAACAAATGATTGTTGTCATTTTATTTGAACCGTACCCTGAGTCATTCAAAGTCAAAAATGCTAGTCAAGAATCATTTCTGGAGAAGTCAAAGTTGAGTTTCAAGTCTTTTTGATCTTTGTCAAATCTAAACTCCCCAGATTTCAGAGAAGAGTCCACATTGGACACTAGAAATTTTTAACATGAAGCTTTCCATACATGCACTGGAACAACAACAGGCATTTCTGAATCAACAAAGATACAATTGAAATAAAGGCAGAGTTTTTAATTCTAGAGTTAGTAAGATTTGAAAAGTTATTCTGGTTGAGTTTTCTCTTCCTTTATCAGGTAGACTTTGAATACCACCGGCAGTGGTGAAGCGCTTAGATTGTGGGCTGTGCACATCAAGGGTAGAGTACAAACAGAGAGGCAGTTGATTAGTTTTTACCATCCAGACCTCACAGCAGTGATTGGTCTGAATTTTTACAGGATTACAGCAGCTACAGAAAACATGTCCTTTTCAGTCCTTTCTCAGAGCACATAATTCACTGACTGCTGTCAGTATGTAAAGACCATTTCAACCAATATAACAAAAATGTATCTGGATATAATTACCAACCCCAATTATAAAGTTTTTGGAATTAAAAAAAAATCTCTCTTTTTTTTTTTTTGAGCTGTCCATCCCATTTTAGAGATGACATTCAGTCTCCTCAAACATTACCGCTGTAAGTCCCTTGAGAATACCTCTACAGACTAAATACCCTAATGACAAGACACAAAAACTAAACATTTTACTTTGACAACGTGACAAAGAAAAACAGACTAAAATTGCTGTTTGTAGTCCATCCATTCATTATCTATATCCATACACACCACACTGAGCAAAACCGTGAAGGAAGCTGAAATTTATTCTTTGGGGAAATAAAATCCAAGCTTTAATAACTGGGCTTTTTTTTTCAGACCCACTGATTTCCTCCTAATATCTCCTTTCGGCCTACTGCCCTTTCATTCTTCTCCCTCTGATTTCCTCCACCTCACCATGCTCCTTCTCCCTGTTGTCTGCCTCCACCCCCTACCTCTGTTTTCTGTCTTCTTATCTCTCCATCATTCACCCGCCTACCTTGGTCTGTCTCTTCCCAAGCAGGTGAGAAAATCAATCACTGATTTGTCGATTCTCTGTGCAGCAGCTCACACCAAGACAGACGGGTTTTTACCATCGACCATATCCTCCCTGCCAGGACACGGGGGGTTGTGGGAAGACTGCGCACAGGGAGTGAGTTTGAGTGTGCCATGATTGTGCACATGTGTGTGTAATTTAAAAGGAGGAAGACAAGCATCTTTTCCCCTCTTTCCCTGAGGATCGACTTCTGTCTTGTGGTGATTCTTTCATTTTGTCTCAATCTCTCTTTCATTGGTATCTCTCAGTCACACACACGCACACAGAGTCAGTTGCCCATATTATTATTTAGTGAACCCTTGTGTCTATGGAGATTTCTAATGATAGGGCAGGGTAAGCCATGCTGCTGTTAAGATTAAGATTTTTGCAGGATGCAAACACACACACAAACGTGCACACACACACTCAAATACACACACACACACACACAGGCCCATCATTGTCCTGTCACAGCCACAAGTTATTTCAGGAAACCTTGCCCACAGCCCTCCGAGCAACTGCCTTCCCTCCTTCTCCTCCCACAGCATCCGTCAACCCTCTGTCGCCCTCTGTCACCATGCCAGCCAATCAGACCCTTCTAAGCGGCACTAACAGGAAGCAAAGCTGACAGCCCACCAATCAGCTAATAACCACTCTCTGCAGCAGTACGTTGACGAGGCTCAATCGAGGATATGGATGCAGTATTTATAGTTATTTATGGTATAATTAGTGCTTGATTACATGAAAACACTCTGACGTTAAGTGAGACAGGCCTGTTGGTGAGATACACATGCAGCACGATAAGAAAACGACTGATCTTACATGCATTGTGCTTCTCTTGAAAGATCTGACACGGATGCATAAAACTACTTAAGTGGAATTTAATTTTTTGTTTAATTTGCTTGTTGAATAATTTCGTTTTAATGGGACTGTGAAATTCATCTTCAGCAAATAATTTAATACAACCTGAAACTGTTAAAACCAGCTGAACTGTGAAATGACATTAACAAGTGCTCCATGTTTAATATGAAGCTTTAAAATGAAAAGGCCTGTAAAAGACTCATACCAGTAAAGTCACGCAAAGATGATTTATTTCACCAAAACAACTCAGACAAAACCTTATGCAACATGATGTCACTGCATTTTGCACACACTGGAGGAAACAAACAACAAACCACTCAGCTAACTGACTAATTTGATCCACTGGAATTTATTATATCCAACATTTAAAGAACATTCTTTTGAGTGTCAGATTTTCTTTTGAGTCACTGTGGCTTGCTCCTTCACAGAGGACAATAGTTGTGTTTGCATCCACACCACTTACAGTGATTTCCATGATAAACCAAATAAATGGCAAAAAAAAACATGTCAGATGCATCCACAGAGAGTTTTGACAGAACTAGGGCTGGACAATATGGCCTAAAAATGAAATCCCCTATTTTTTCATGCCACATTCGATTTTCAATTTTAATTGACTTTTTAAAACTACAAAAGACAAAGGAATTATTTAAAATATATTGTTTTTATTTCAAACAAACATGAATTTACTCATTAGGAATACAGTGCAAACCTAGTGCCAAACTAACTTTCGCTAAAACTTCACTTAAAAAAAATAAGAGCCCTGTGCTGAGAGAGAGTCTGCCGTATTTACCCTTGGTAAAAGGAAAATCAATTTTCATGGTATTTATTTTTTAACATCGTCTAAACAAATTAATTTGAAGTTCGATTTAAAATCAATTTATTGCCCAGCCCTAGAAAGAACTGTGTCCCTGTTGATCACAATAATCCAAGTACAGTTTTAAACAACATACAAACAGTACACTTTTTACGTGCTTCTCCCTTTGGAGGTTTTACATGCACGTCCAGCTGAGAGGAGATGGATAGATGGATGCTAAAGCATAAGCCGCAGTGCAGGATAACAGACTGGCAGCACCTAAATTTGAGATTATGCAAAAGGGAGAAAATGTTTGGATTTGTTTGAATTTCTTCAAACCAGTCACAGTCGCTCTGGGCTGTGCTGAGCCGAGGATGCAGCGACACTGCTCTTGCAAAATAGTAACACAGAGAAAGCGGAATGGGGGGGAATGCAGACAGAAATGGTTGCCCAATGGAACAAACACCGGCAATATTTAAACCTCTGGCTCAGTGACAGTGCTCAGGCGTCGGGCGCGCAGGCATGTACACACACATACACACACACACACACACACACACACACACAAATACCAGCACACAAACTAAAATTGTCATCTGCATATTCAGTGAAGCCAAGAAAAAAAGAGTGCCAAAACTTTCAAGGTCCGGTACGCACATTTGACAACACAGAAAACAGGGTCCATTAACACATTACGCACAACGGACAAAAACATATCCAAATCACACAGTTTTCACTAGTCCAAGAGACAACTTGCACAGCACAAAAACCCCCTACAGCCAAATACATTTTTACGGTACAATTATTAGTTGAAATTATTTTCCAATGATGTTTTAAACTGCTCGGCGGCAGCTCATAATAATTTAAGCAGTTTACCTTGTTTTGTGTGTGCTCCTCGTAAATAACTCGAAAAGTGGCCTGGCACTCAGGAGTTGAGGAGATAGTTACTCCTAAGTTCATTAATGTCATTAATGTTTGTGTGCACATTAATCAGGGATAGATGAGTGTGTCTCTTCTGCATCATAGTGGACCTTAACCAGGTTTTTAATCGCCGCGAGTTGGAGAATGATTGCTCTGATGATGCCACTGATACAGGTAAACACAGGAACAATTCTATGAGTTTTCCTGCCTCCATACACAGAGCTCTCGTTTGAGGATGGAGCTTTGATAGACACGATGCTGCATGTTTCACTGTGCTGCATCGAGACTCTCTGGTGACATCGCCAAGTATTTGGAGCTGGAGATCAAGGCGGCCTGTGTCCAGCTCCTTGGGAACCCGAAGGAGCTCCAAATCATCGAGAATAATTGCCCTCTCTCAGTTCGCTGCTAATGTCAAACTGTCTCGATTGAATCTCCTCCACTGTTCTGCTATCACAAGGTCTACAGCCTCATAAAATTTGCGTCGTCCAATCACTGTAGCTGCGCTGTGCGCTACTGCCTCCGATTCCGTGGTTTGGCAAAAGCGACCGGGTACTCTGCTCACTCTTGCAAGGGTGTCTGGTATTTTCGGGTCCAGTTCTGAGGCATGTGCTTCAATTTTGTGAACCATCTCCCCCACAGTTTTATCATCTTGAAGTGCCTTTAAGCGATCTCTGAAAGCATTCAATTGCATCAAGAGCACTCGCTTTGGTGCTCTGCAGGCTACAGCTTCCCATGGTTCAGTGCTTGGCTACAAATAAGTCTGAAAAATGTTCCCTTTCGGGCCTAGTTCCAGGGACCATATATCTCAGACCTGCTGTCCCGTCTGAGGATCTTTTTGTCCTCCTTCAGCAGATTCAGTGTCGCCAGGAAAGTTTTGTATGACAAGCAGACTTGTTTAATGGCTGTGGTGTGAGCGCAACACCTCGTTGGGCACAGGCCAAGGATGTTAACCGCCACCTCCTCACAGTCGAAAAAAGGAAGCAAAAAGCTGCTTGTGCTTTGGCGATTCATCAGTTACAGTCGTAACTCCCTGCACTTAATGTTAAGTATTGGTCACAAGGCTCAGAAACAGTGAGACTCCAGGCTGCTGTCAAGAAATGGCATATTACACGAGAACTACTCTGTGGCACTCACATGACTGACGTATATGCACGATTTAAAGTTTCAGTTCCAAAACATCCGCCAGGAAAAACAAAGTCTGATAGCTGGAAAGGCTCCTGGAACGCAGTGACAGCAGCATTACACGGTGGGGCTCTTGGGGGCTGTTTGTAACGTCACTGCAGGCGGCCTCTAAGGCAAAACAAGTACTGTTACCAGGTGTCAGCGAAGCAGGCGATGAAGTGCTGTTTTAGCACTGGTATGATTTCATGGAGCTCCTCATTGGTCCTCTTTTTAGTAGCTGGTAGTTTTACCAAAAAAATCTAAAATTCGTTTTGGAGCCATTGTAATAGCTAGCTAACATTGCCTCGACTGATACAGCTAGCCTAACTGACATACACTACGGCAACATTCAAGTCTGTTGACCAAGATGCTTAGGGGTATTTAAATAGCTAGTGTAATTGTTTTGTGTAATAAATTGTTTTTCAAAACTTAGGCCTTCATTTTTTGGTTAATAACAACAGAAAAATATTTAAAAATTATTAATGCATTTATTTTTTGCATTTGGCAGAAAGTGTTGTGATGTTGAGCCTTTACATTGGGGGTGCTGCAGTACCTGCACGTACTTCCCACGGCCGTACACAGTAGCTGTAATGACTACGTCGTTAACAGAGAGTTGGATCATTCAAGAGTTCTGCATAGATAATTACTCAAAATTATTCAATATGTCACATGTATTTGTTCATATTTCTTTGTTAAGGCTTGGTAATATTAGAGAGGCAAGCAAAAGTATAGAATATATAGAAAGAAGCCAAAGTAACTAGAAAAGTTCCACCCCCTCCTTCTTCAAAGTCTAAGAGAAAGCATTGGGGAAAGGGGAGCACCTTATTGTCATTGTCAATTGTATCCAACTTACTAATGTCTCATCCTTATATTAGAAAAAGCCTAACATTATCATCATTTATTTATTTATTTATTTGTCAGAGCATTTTCTGATGATTGCTGTCAAGATGAATTTTGTCAGGAGAGTTTCACCAAATGTAACTAAATGAAGCAAAAATTCAGTCAGGATGACTATCTTTTTGCGCATGCCCACCACGAAACTATGTATTTCTCACTATTATTAAGGTCCACCACTCATCACCCTTTTCATCCAATCACAATCTGCCACCCTCTCTCTTTTAACCAATCAGTTGTTAGCTGTCAAATTTTAAGAGTTTTGCTCAGCCCACCTCCACCACTTCAATCAAGGAACTGACCATCTTCAATCAACCTTTTAATCTGAAGTTTCTATGGCATGAAGCACCATTCCTCTTCACCACCACCTGTGTCTAGGCCATGGGGAGGTCTTCTTTACATAGGAAGCATCTAATCTATAAAGCAGCTTCCTAGATGATCTTCCTGTGGGGTCTAAGCGCCAAAGACAACTTTTCTGTGCACAATAAATTTGATCTAATTTTGAAACCTATTATTCTCCTTAATTTTTATCAGTCTATCCTGATTGAGATGTGTTGTAAAATGGCCTATAATAACCTATGGTAACTTTAAATGTCTGTATAAAACACCATAGGCATGGTAGTTATAGAACATGATAGCAGCTTGCTGTTGAAATCTTTCTCACAAAACTTCTAAAATCAACTGAACACAAAATTGAAGACCAAATCAAATATATGATGCTTTCTTCATGTATACAACTAAACAACAAGAGATCTTTTACCCTAAAATTTAAACTGAGCCTTCTCAAAGTCACCTTTACCATCTTTTCAAATTCCCTCTCCACAAAGCTATATGTCACAGATAATGGGTCGAGACAATCCCTTTTCTCTTGTTTTGTCCGGCGGAAGATGGGTGCAAATGTCTGCAAATGAAGACCAAGCCAACCTGTGACATAAGTTGACAGAACGAAAGTTCCACAGTAAACTCTTGAATTTTGAATTAAAACTTTCCCTAAGAGCCTGCTCCGAACAACTTCAGGTAATTGAATGCTGAAATACACGGACCCTTAATTCTTGACACTCATTGGTAACCACAGCCACTTCCTAGAGTTCTGTAATTGCCTGTGCTCCTGGAGAAAGAACACCTGTAATCATTATGGCATCCTCACTAGTGCAAACCACAACAAAAACAGTTCATAAATAGATTAAATCAAAGAGGTGGCAGCGGTGAGGAATGCAGGGAAATTGAGGTTACGCTGGAGGAGAGGAGGGAAAAGGACCAGAATGAAAATGCACAGGCGCAGAATTGGATGAGTTAGGGAAGACAATCCAGCATGAAAATGTTGAGAAATGAACTAACACCTTTTATAAATCTGCTCTGCTGTAGAGACGTCTGCTCACTTCAGGCCCCTTCAAAGAGCCCTCTTGCGTGCTGTGCTAAACACAGACAGATCCACTCAAATGGGGGCCTTTTCCTCTTCTGCTGCTTCCACAACAGACCGCAGACAAAGCCGTCTGGAGAAACTGTTTGTCGCTGATGTTGTTTTTCGTGTAAATCATTAACTGACTTTCTGAATCAAAGAGGCTCGCGGGACGGCGTCTGTCGAGGCGGGCTGTCTAGCAAGCTGCTGCATGCTGCCAAGACGGGCTTTATTTCATCTGTGATCATTGTCTGGTTTAGAAAACTGCTTTTGACAATACTGTAGGGGAAAATACAGGGCAGGTGCTTTGATGTTGGTGACTGTAATTTTCCGTTTGATGTTGTCATTGGCTAGAAGAAGTCAAACAAGATTAGTTCTATTGCTGAAGGGTGATTGATAAGTTCATAGCCTAAGGTCAAAAAGGTCAATTTTAGAAAAACAAGCACGTCTATTTTTCAGCGCAGTCCCCTACTACATTTACACACTTAGTCCAGCAGTTGTGGAGCATATGAATCCTTTTTTTCTAGAAGGCAGCCTCTTGGATCTCCAGGAGTGGACCACAGAAGCAATGGCTTTATCATTATTGTCAAAATGCCGATGACTAGGCTCCTTTATCTTTGGTTAGAGTAAGTCTTTGGGTACCATATCAGCTAAACAGGATGAGTGTTGGACCAGTTCAAGTCTGCACTGCTGGATGTCAGCACGAGAACTGATATGTCCATTTTCTCAGACAACTCTGACTTGCAATTTTCATTTAGCTGAAACAGAAGTACCACAAAAGTTATTAACTTCTAATTTTATGCATAATCACTCAAAAATATGTAGTGGATGTGCATGTAAATTAGGCCACTTAAAGGATTGCAACAGAAGCACAGCAACATCTGCATGAGGTCTTTTATCTCAATTTTCTTTGGTAAAGGCATCTGAACAAACATTCAAATTAACCTTTGAAAAATGATTCAACTTACTATCATTATCTCTCTCACTTATCTTTCTTTTAGCCATTTGCACAGCAGGAACTTTTCAAGGGGCCAAGAAACTATTTGTGGAACCTTATCCGCATTTTAACTAGAGGGACAAGGGTCTGCTATGCTTCTTCAAAGATACATGTAAACATCTTTGTGGACCTAGAGAGACTGCTGGAGACAGCAGGTAGGAAACCAATGCCCACACCTTGCAAATCTCAACTTCAACTGTACAAACATGTGCACTGAAGGGATAGTTCACCCCAAAATTAAAATTCTTACTTCCACCCCCTACTATCATGCCATACAACATGTGCGCCCACATGTTTAAAAATTGGTCACCTGACCTTCCATCAGCATGAAGATGAGTAGATAACAGAATATTTATTTTTGAATGATATGCCTTGAAAGAAGGTGGTTGACTGAATCAACCCCTACTGGTAGGCAGGTTTGAAAGTACACCGTAGCTCAAATTTCTTCTGCCATAAAAAATAAGCTGCTGTTTTTCACTCCATTATTGAACTCAGTCAGCTATATCATTGTCACAGTTTTCTTAATGTGAGATAAAAATTCAAACAGAATTAATAATTAGTTCACAGATCCTGTGGCTTTTTAATTCTGGGAACTGTTTGGTTTTAAATGGAGCTTTACATTTAGCGGTTTGAGTTTTTTCCACAAGTTTCTTCAGAAGCCAATGGGTGCTGCCATGACAGACGACTACTTCCGCTATCCGGCAACCTGTTTCCGGTTCAGTGCCACTGCTCGCTCAGCCTGCCGCGCGAGCACGAAAGCAATAAACTAGTCTAGCACCATACATGAGTTCAGGTTCAACTTGCGCCGTTGTCGGCTGCCACAACAACTCAAAAAAACTCAAGATTTTGTCAGAAAAGGTCTGTTTTGAACACCAGAAACTTCGCAAGACATGTCCGTGCCCTGCACCCTACGCCTTGCACACCATGCCGAGCAAGGAGGAGCGCCGGCTAGCTTGGCTTGCGGCGTTGAAACGAAAATATCCTCCAAAGAAAGTTTATGTTTGCTCTTTTCATTTCGTCGATAAAAAGCCCACGGACCTGCACCCCGATCCGGAGCTTTATCTGGGCTACGACCGACCTCCTCCCAAGAAGAGACGTAAACTAGTCCGTGGCCGTGCAACTGAAACGGCTCAGCAGCAGCAACAACAACAACAACATCAACAAGATGGACCTGGTAAGTTATTTCCTTTTTTACACATATTGTGTGTGGTTCTGAAGCAGAGAACTTAGAAGTAAAACAAACTGTTATAAATTATTCACTTATGTTACAGCTCTTAATCTCAAACAGGTAAACGTAAGTATAGCTTCTCCAAATGGATGGTAACATTGACAGCATGAATTACAATTGTACTTAGGTACAATTTCGAGGTACTTTTACTTATTATTTCCATTTTTTCATACTGTATACTTCCACTCCACTAACGTTACATCTCAGAGGCAAAACATTGCACTTTTTACTCCACTACAGCTTTAGTTACTAGTTACCTTGCAGATTTAACTATCAATACAAAACATACATGAACTGGTAAATTATGATGTATTGTTATAGGTTAAGCTACCCAGCAGCATATAAAGTAATGAAATTCAGCCTACCTTTACCCACTGCACTATTAAATTTATGAACAAATTTGTGCATTACTAATTACAGTCCAATGATATAATTATGAAATGGGCTATTCCGCATTAGTACTTTTTCATTTGGTACTTCAAGACAAGTTTATTTTGATGCCAATACTTTTGTACTTTTACTTAAGTAAAATGTTTAATGCAATGTCCTCTACTGGGTTCAACATATGACATGTTATACTTGCTTGTCTACAGTGGTTACTATCCTAGTGTGTAACTTATATAAAACGAAAAAATGTTTTTTCATTTTATCTATGACTTCCATATGCATCCAGCACCCAGCCTAATGGACATTGGGATGCGCGCGTCTGTTTTTGACATGTTACTAGTGTGTAACTTAGCCATACTTTTGTGTTTTTCAGACTGTACACTTGACTTCTCTTCAGCTGCCTCAGACCAGACCAGGAGCTCAAGTCCTGCACATCCCCCTGACCCACAGATGCGCTCGGTCCATACACAGTGGGTGGACCCTGCACGACAGGATCATGATTATTGCCAGACGGCCAGCAGAAAAGACGTGCAGGATAAGATGACTCAGTGTGATGAGATTGGCTACTTCCTGCTTCAAAGTGATGCTGATGCTTTGCTCTACACTGGTATATCCCTAGAAACATATAACATTCTTGTGTCAGCATTGGAAGGGTATGCCAGTAATTCATTTACAATGTCTGTGCGAGATCAAGTTCTCATGACACATAAAATTAAAGACCAACCGTGTAGTAGGTGATCTGAGTAGACAGTTTCATGTATCACTGAGCATGGCTAGCAAAATAATCTCATATTGGGTTGACAAACTAGAGGAAGTTTTGCGACCTCTAATTCCATGGCTTCCGAAAGAAACTATTCGTGCAACCATGCCTGCAGCTTTTAAGAGTAACTTCCCTAATACAACATGCATTGTGGACTGCAGTGAAAGCCTCTTACAGAAACCCAAAAATCTTGATTCAAGAGGGGAATCATACAGCCGTTATTATTCACATAACACAGTGAAATACCTGGTAGCGGTTGCCCCATGTGGACTAATTATGTTCATTTCTCCAGCATATGGAGGGCGATGCAGCGACAAATTCATCACCATGGACTCAGGCATATTGGACTACTTAATGCCAGGAGATGAGGTAATGGCAGACAGAGGCTTTACCATAAAAGATTTGCTGTTTGAGAGAAAAGTAAAATTGGTAATGCCTTCTTTTACAAAAAAATGTGGACAACTAACTGAGGAACAGGTGACAAGCACCAGACGAATTGCACATGTAAGAATTCATGTTGAAAGAGCAATCAGACGTTTGAAAGTATACAAAATATTATCACAGGTTGTTCCGATCAGCATGGCTCCTAAAATAGACAAGATTTTAAGAATATGTGCTGCTCTTGCCAATTTAAGGGGGGATCTCATTCGTGATTAGAAATAATTAAGCATGAAATCAACATGTGCAGACTACATTTACAGGGCTATTGAGGACATTGTAAAGGACTGTCAAATGAAGCGGTGCTGTAATAGTTGAAAGATGGATGGGTACAAAACATGAGTTATGGATTTAATGTGAACATTCTTTGCATGCTTGTTCTTTTGTACAGAATGGGAATATTTTTGCATTTCATTTTACATTATATTAACTGTATAAATTAAGTGTTATCACTTAAAACAATGAATCCATGTGACTTTAAATTTGTTTAAACTGTTGTACAGAATGCAAATACTTATGCATTTCATTTGCATTATATAAACGATATACATTTAGTGCCATCAGTAACAATGAATTCTTGTCACCATTAATGTAAAGCTGCAACAATTAATCAATTAGTTGTCAAGAATTAAATTAATCCCTAACTATTTTGACAATCAATAATAAATATTTTTTTAAAAGAAAAATGTCCAAATTCTCTGATTCCAGCTTCTTAAATGTGAATATTTTCTGGTTCTTTTGTCCTCTATGACAGGAAATGAAACATCTTTGGGTTGTGGATTTTGAGCTTTGGCAAACAGCAATCATCATTTTCACTGTGAATGTCATCCTGATTCGCTTAATGTATGGCACACATTTATGTTCATGCCACATGTGCAGATGTGCACTAAACCTTGTCCATTATTTCAATGTATCTTTCATTTAGCTTAAGCCGTCCTGCAGCATATTCCTCTACAAGCCGAGGTAGCATACGTGAGAAGTAAAAACCTCTCAAGCGCTTTACTAGCTCCGTCACAAACGCCTCGTCATACTGCACTGTAAAAGAAACACGCTCACTGGGTGTCCAGATCAGAAGTGTAGCAGACTTTAGACCTGTGCAAAACAATGTAAGCTGTACTTGCATGTAATATCCCCTGCTGCCAGTTTTCCGCAGCTGCAGCTCTCCATCTACCAGCTTGATATCACTGCATTTCTGAGTAAGCTGATCAGTGAGTGAGAGTTGGGTTGGCACAGGACATTTTATTTCGAGAAGCACACGTGTGTCAATGACCCCATCCGGACTGGCAGAGAGCCATGGTTCTTGGACACTTACAACAGTGCCCTTGTGAGTAATGTTCATGCCCTGTTCTTTCAGTTGACGGCAAGCTTTAACTTCATTTTCTTTACCATAGTTAGTAGCATAGTTGCCATGAAAGGAGGGGTATATGTGCTCACAAAGAAATTTGTCACTGCTTGTGGCTGCATGTACAGGAACCTTTTTTGCTGAGCTTGCTGTAAGTCTGATTTTCCTACAGTTGTGCCACAAATCAGATGCACTTTGCTCTCTCGTTTCGAATTCTAGTTGAGCTGCTTGTGCATCACAAACTTCAACATATGCCTGGTAAAATGTCTTGCATGGGTCGCAGCTGAGATCATAACTGTGTACCTGGTGTGGCTGAAAAATCTTGTCAACAACTGCACTGTTTCCCCTGCTAGGTTGTTCTGCAGATGGTGAGGCATTATAACACTTTCCTATTAAGGTGTTCTTGAGGGAAAAAAGGGGTTGGATGGGGGCTTTGTCTACACTGTCTCTGAAGTCTTTGTGTGACAGATGATGTGGTGTATTTGGGAGTGATTGAGTCACTACAGCTCTACAGTTCACACTGTATTGCTGTTCTGCCTTGTAGTGTCTGAAGTTGATCTGACTCAGACGTTTCGGCTCAAGATTCTTTGGTGTCCCTGCATTCCACCTACGCTGCTCATCTGTACGTGCAAGCCCCGTCTTTCCACTGACCGCTGCATTCTGCACCTGCAATAATGACATCAATAGTATCTTCATCATTTCTCCACTTACTACTGACATTACTATTAAGTATGAACCAGAGGTGGGTAGTAATGAGTTACATTTACTTGAGTAACTTTTTGGATAAATTGTACTTTTAAGAGTAGTTTTAATGCAAAATACTTTTAACTTTTACTTGAGTAATATTTTTCTAAAGTAACAATACTCTTACTTGAGTACAATTTTTGGCTACTCTACCCACCTCTGGTATGAACTAAGCATGATAAGTAGATCAGATTCAACTTTATTGTAATTCAGATTACTTGATTAATCCCAGAAGGGAAATTAATTTGTCTGTCAGCTCATCTGCCATTCAGTATTGAATTATAGAGTCTAATGGCTGTGGGTACGAAAGATCATATATATATATATATATATATATATATATATATATATATATCAAACAATAAATGTTGCATATTTTGGGTTTATGAATACCTTCCACAGAATAGCTGCTGCATGGCTGCATGACTCCACTTTCCTTTAGCATTACCCACGCTGTAAGTTTAGCTTGATTGACGCTCTGGCTGGGCTCTACTGCTGCCTTCAAAAATATGAAGTCGCCGTGTTTCTTGAACAGTACTGTACCTATTTTGTTACTATGCAGGTAATTATATGCTTCTGTGCTTTTGTAATTCCGTAATTCCTCACCATAAACACCTTCGGAAAACACAAAGTAATTAACAATGTCGATGTAGCTAACATCGGGCCATTGCTTCATGTCATCTACCCACTCCGTGAGAAGTGACGGGTGAGGCACTGTTACAGAAATGTCCTCACGACTTTTTAAAACAGCTGTACTGTGTATCCACCTCCGATTTTTGTCCATTTGTGTTATATCCATGGCGTTTACAGTGGCTTTGACAGCTAGCTCAAGTGTAAACACCGTTCAACTGGAAGTGCTTAACCGGTTTCCGGTTTGAAACAGGAAGTCAGGAATCAAGTCAGGTAAAAGGTGGATACTTACAAGCATGACGTCAACGTAAGCTTTTGGTCGGCAACCATATACAACATTCATAAGCTTACTAACCTAAATGGCTAACTTGTCACGCAGATAAACGGAATGCGACAAGGTTTACCGTTAGTTAGGTGATTTGGGCAATGTTCTAAGAAGTAGTGATTCAGGTGGGTGTTGAAGCTAACAGCTAGCTAGTCTAAAGCAGTTTTTAGTCAACTGTCTGTCTGTGTGACCAGGTGGGAGCGCCGCTCCATATTTTTAAGGCCGTCGGTTGATGGGCAAAGCGATGCGGCACTACTGGCTGTTCCTTGTGGCCTGCGGCTGGGTGCTGCTCATCCTGATGTTCGTCAGTAAGTTCATGAACTTCAGAGCTGTAGATGGTAAGCTGTCATCTCTTATATTGATCACTACACAGACAATTGCAGAAGTACATGTGATTTGAACACTAATATATGTATTTTCAGATTATGGAGACAGGGTCGCTGGTCAGAGTTGGACAGTGCCAGGCACCAAGGTGGTTAGGCCCGTGCCTGTTTCCAGCCCTGAAAAAACAGTTTCAAAGCCATCTGATCAGGTGACTACTACAGCTTATCACTAAGTTTTTTTCAATCACAGACTCAGTCTAAAAGTAACATTGACACGAAGCTATCGGTCACATTAGTGTTGTGTTTGTGTGTACATGTGTGTCAGCCTTCAGCCGTACCAACAGCGGCAGATTGGCAGTCAGTCGCTGAGAGGCGAATCGGGTTGCTCTCGACTGTATGTAAGAACAGCAGCCTCAGGAATCTGACTCACGTCTCCATCAGCAATTTCGTCCTAGATCGCATATTTGTCTGTGACAAACACAAGATCTTGTTCTGCCAGACGCCTAAAGTGGGCAACACGCAATGGAAAAAGGTCCTCATAGTGCTTAATGGTAAGCGGGGGGTTGGATGAAAGTAATACCGATGCACGTTTACTTTAAAGATGAGAAATGGCCGATAAATACCATTTTTGACTTTCAGTTAGCAACATGGGTGAAGCATGTAAATGGTTTCAAGTAGGGATGCGTGATATTGGATTTTTTGCCATTATCTGATATGCAGATATTTTACAACTCTTATGGCCCATAATCCATACCAAAAAAAGAAAAGTTAAAAAAAATAAAATTAAAAAAAAAAAAAAAAAGATATATATATATATATAGATGTATAGATGTATATGATTTCTTCCCCAAACCTAAATGCAGAGATCATCAAGTCTCTTCTGCCGTGGAATTAACATGCACTATTGTCATGCATACTTTTACTGTGTGGGCCCACCTGCAAAAAAATACAAGGCTAAAAATTATGTAATATTCATTCCCTGTGCAAAAGAAGAAAAATACTTGAACTAACGTTATGGAAATCATGTCCTATTCATTTGTGACAATTGCTTTTAAACAAAACAAGTAAGATACATCTTACTCAAAAGTGGATGATGTCATAACAATATTCACAACCAGGGCAAATTTGGCCTGTTCCACAAGTGACAAAGTAAGTAGACATGACGTCTGTCCACAAGGAACATGTGAAACATGAAGTCGACTTGGGTGTTAAATCAAGGAGACAACAGTCTATTATTTTACCAGTTATTATAATGGCAGATATCGGTGTGCCGGCCAGTATCTGATATTTAATTTTTAATCCATTATCGGCCAATACTGTTAATGTGCCGATAATATTGTGCTTCCCTATTTGAAGAGATGTGTTCATGTTTTTTATTTGATTGTAGGGATGTCACAGTATGAAAAACAATACAATAATACCTTGATATCAAGTCCAAGATAAGATATTTATTGCAATTTTTTTGAAAAACAGAGACAACCCAAGACTTGAAAAAATGCTGCTTTTTATTATCTGATTTGTAACTGTTTGTCACTTACATTGCTTTGTTTCCTGTATAAGAATGTGCAAGTAATTATCATACAAAGCTGTCTTTGGCAAAGAAGAGAAATGAAAAGGAGCGTCTTTCTTTTTTTCCTACTTCCTTCGTGTGCTGACTAATTGTGTTTGTCTGCTGAAACGATGAGTTTTTCATGTTAACTGTAACAGTCTGGATAGGTGGAACCACAAAATGGCAGAACTCAGCACTAGCAATGGCTCTGGTTCAATTCAAGTTTATCCGTGCTGTCATCCAGAAAGGTAGCTTCACAGGTCCAAGCTCATGGTTTGCATGAGATACTGAGGGGTGAGAAAACTAATCATTACTTGATTGGCTACACGTTGGCAAATTGTTGGAGGTTGGTTCAATTTATTCCCTGTTGCATGAAAGAAAATTTTCCTCCCAGTTCTCAACATATCTGTTTTCCAAGTAACACGAATGAACCAGTAGATACCAAGAAAGTAGAAATTAGACTGCCAGCAAAAGAACGCCTTGGTTTCTTCCACGGTGATGTCATTTTCAGTATGCAAGATAAAAGCTGATGCTGATGAGAACAGATTCCATTAAACCTAAAGGAGCAGGCACAAAGAGACATGGACAGAGCAAAGTGGGGGGAGGAGGAAGAGGAGGATAGAAATAGAGAGGTAAAGAGATGAGGCAAAGAAATTGGAAGGGTGAATTGAAAATATCTGTGACGAGCACCATGTAATTAAAGTGCTGTTCCATTATTAATCGGTCCCCGTCCAGATAGGACTTGAGAGTTGTATACATAATTAATAATGGGGACTGGAGCATTCTTTGCTTTCTGTTCAGTTCTCGATGGGAGGATGAAGGAGAGAGGGTGACGGCTGAAAAAAATTTACTAACCCAAATCAACCCTTAAAAAACAGAGTACTGGCTTTGAATGTTCTTTGTTTTCATTAAATGCTTATAATCCAAGCTTTGAATTAGACTTTTATATAAAAACCAAAGATGAAAAATTTTATTGCTGTACATGTTCTCACACAATATTGTTGTCGAAACAGTTCCCTGTAGCCTCATGAATAATCCATTGAAAGCCTCTGCTGAATTGAACGCATCTAGTAGACCCCTAACTATTCCTTCAGTGGTTTAATAATGCAACAGGGTCCCTGTTGGTTTGTACACACACTGTCTGATAGATTATAAGTGACCGCAGTGATATTGTTAATGCTACATTGGGTGAATTAAACCACATTCCATCTTTGTGTAAAAAATGAATGTATTAAAAAAAAGAGATACGATACACTACAATTTCATCATCTCAGAAGAAGTACATTCATTGTGTGTTATTTATTTTCTATGGCATGGGGCCTAAGAGTCACAACAGTAAGGCCATCCAGACGCTCAAATGTGTGCACACGCTCACGCTGCTATTCTCTATCTGGTTAAATCATATGATTGCATTAGCCTGATGTCCTCTGACCTCGTCTTGTCTGAGCTATCCAGATAGAGGCATAGAGAGGATTAGAGCACAGTGGAAGGCCAAAGGGGAGCCACAGCTTACATCCACACCAACACAACACTGCTGTCTTTCACACAGGCTTTATAACCTACTGCATTATACAGCCTGTCACTGCTCCAGTTGTATTATTAGAAAACAGGCAGTAGCAGATGCACAGAGAATAGTATGTTCTTGCTGCTTAATTGAATATTTTATTGATTCCTTTAAGAAAATCTATTTTATTTGTGCAGCCACTGCAGGGAGGTCATAGATGGTGTCAGTGCCTCAACAGCATCCATGGAGCTGGTAGAGAGTTATATTTTGAGTCTTGTCACATAGCAACACTGTGTGATGTATAAGGGACAATACAACAATGTGGCTCTTGCAAACAAAAAGTCAACATCATAGGCAATAAGAGATGTTTCAATTCGATACACTCAGTGCAGGTGTTTTGCCACTACAAGCTTGCAAAGTCTGGTCTGAACAGTAGACTCTGTCAAGATTTCAACAAGCATTTCTTTATTTTGACTGTTGATGTTGTTGCTTTCTCTCGCTTGTCTTAGTTTCAGATTCCTAACCCATGCCCCCCTTTGCTGTTTTCTTTCCAACTACTTTCAACAATTTGTGGGGGCAGCCATAACAGTTACTGGATTCATTTTCTTGACACCATCTGGCCTTCAACAATAACTATCTCCATTTAACCCTAAGTTTATTCCTCAAACTCCACTTAGCATATTCACCTGGTCAATGAACTGCTCTGCATATGTTGGTCGTATAGCCTTGTTAGCATAACCTAACAACAGCCATAAATTTGACCAAACCTGTCTCTCTTGGAGGAGGCCGGAAATCTTCACAGTATCATACATGTCGTCTTATTTGCATTTTTAAAGTTGAAGCTTATTTCATAAATTTTGTGGAGCTTAAACTATCTTGAAATCTGAGTGGACCAGTCATCCTCACATGGTGGCCCCTGCAGCAGCAAAAGAATTTCGGATGTAAACGCTATAGGGACCTCAGCAACCAAAAATGATCTTTTCTAACCTTTTGGCCACCACCTAAGCAGTGACAGAATTGTAGGTGGTCTCTGGTGATGTGTTCAAAAGCGAACTTAGATAAGATACAAAAGAGCACTGGAGGGATTAAAGCAAAGGTTAAGAGAGTCTCTTTACTGAAATGTTGTTGCGGGCCTGAATATGTATATAGCACGCAGTATTGCTGAGTTGTGAGATTTCATGGAGAGGGTTACGTGAACCTCAGGGAGGACGAGTTGGTATCTGGGTTGATAAGGCTCCGCTTTCGCCTGCAGCTAACAAAGCGAAAGCTCTCCCAGTGAGCAGTTGGGGGTAGCGAGGAAACTGGGGAGTGGGTGGGAACGGGCTGCATTTCTGCTCATGGAGGCATGAAAATATATGCATGTACAGTTCATATCACTTATGCAAAATAGAGACAAGGATGAGAAAGAAAGGGATGGCTTTCAGAAAAGGGTACTGCAGTACTCCACACACGCTTCGTATGATTTAAGAGGATTTTAAGGGTTTGTTGGGGTTTTTTTGCAAAATTTTCGGGATTCATGTACGGGATAGTGTTACTGTTTTTGTTGATAAGATTTTATTACACGAACAGCCAGTTTTAAGATGTTATTACATTATCTAGCATTTGTTATATTAGCAGCCTTTGTGACGTTCCATCCCACCACAAGGCACCACTATCCACAGCTGCTACATGGAGCCAGTTAGACACATGTGCTCTCATAATCAATCTCCATCTCCCTGTTAATCATAAACACACACTGTACACCTCATCCTCCACCACCACCCTTCTCCTTTCATGTGGAGCTAATTAAGTAACACTGTTGCTGTTAATTAATTACTTGCCCGTGCTAAAGGCCCCCCGCTCGTTTGGGCAAATTAACGACGTCCTCATTATTGCTGTCTATGGAGCGCACTGTGTGTAGGCTAAGTGTGTGTGGGTTGCATCTGCATATTTGTGAGTGTGTGTGTGTGTGTGTATGTTGCAGGTGTGCTAAGTATTGAAACAGCAAGGGAGTGGCACAATTGTTGACATAAAGTTTACGAAAAAAATAGGACAGTGAGAAAGGTTGATTGCAAAGTCTGAAGCTTTCAGTGGTCTTGAATCTTAAACTGTATCAGTAACGCTTGGTATTAGCACATTAATACTCATATTATTTAATTCTAAATATTTATGTCTACCCCATGTGTTTGTGAGATTATTCTGTCAAACCACTCACTTTGCCAGCCCCCCCCCTTTTCTCCCTTTCTTACGCCCAGTCTTCCATTGCTTCATCCAACAAGCCATCCATACCCACAAATAAAGATCTAAAACAAAGGAAGAAGACCTCCTGGCAGTGTTTTGGTGAAAACTTTTTTTTTATCATGCCCAGGCAGTGAATTTTGAAAGCGCCAAATAGGGCAAATTGAAATATCGTACAATAATCTATCCACTCCCCCACCTAAAGAGCCTGCACACTGGTCCTGCCCAGCTTTGCTAACTGACTGAAGGAACAGGAAATAGTTGCAATATAAAAGCCTTGTCTAGTCTGAGATTTATTCCTCTAGTATGTTGAATTTGTCTCTGCTCCCAGTGTGTTTTGACTGAATCATCTCAGCCTTGACTTTCCTCCTCATCTAAAATTAGTGGAACAAATGTTTTATTGACTTGTGGCAGCATTTCCAGCCCTACAAACATAATGTAATGAGCTTTAATGCTTTAGGCCCGAGCTCTGCAGTCTGATCTACATCTCTGAACAAATGTTCACATTTGAAGAGGCAAAGTGGAAACTGTTGGCCCCTGTTTGCTTCTGTCGCAGACTTTAAGTCATTGTACCTTTCCTCACACAATTTCTACAAATTCTTGCAAACTGCCCTCATCCATTTAAGTCCTTACAACATTCATACTGGAAATCAATCAGGAAGGTGAAATAAAAATTATAGGTACACCGGTGGAGGTCTTGTGAATTGCAGTGCGTTTGATTCTGTTTAAATAAACAAACTGTATTTTCAGAAATGGAAAATTTGGCTCTATTAGCAAAGCAGTTAAAACGAGCACACGTTTGAATGTGCGTCTGATATATTCCTGTAGTGGCAAGAGAGAATTACCAGCTGGGAGAAGCAGCAATTACCCTGACACCCCAGGGCCCCAAAAGCCCCAGGTTCCCAGTATAAGAACTGATTTTGAAAATTTGCACTAAATTACAATATTAAGATGGCTCCTTTATTTGCACCCAATGTTATGAGTCCTGTCTGTCAAAAGGGAGCCTAAGTTGAAACTGGACCCCTGAAAGGTTATTTGGACAGTGTATTGTGCATCCCTAAAGTGCCACCCACTGTGAAACCAAAGGAAAAAAATACCATGATTCTGCTCTATGGTGTGATTATTACTTTGTGTGACCATCAGCCGATTAGAGTCATAGACCTGGAGCCTTGTACAGTCAACTTGACCTCCGGCACATGACAGGTCTACGGACAATCTGCAATTATGTAATTGCAGAGGTTTAAGTGGGTAAAGCGGGTAAGACAAGAGCTCAGACAAAATGAGGGCAGTTGACTTCTGTCTTCAGTTGTAGAGCTGGACTGAAACTCACCTGGTTTTAAAATTAATTTGGAATTGCTGTTGTTGTTTTTGGCCTTTAAGATTTCATATTATATCCTCATTGAGAAAATTTCATTTCCATCAAAGCCAGATTATGGTATGCACTTTTTATTCTATTTGTCTATTTGTCACTCCTTTTTTTATATCAAAGACATAAGATAATGTTCTGTTTCTGTACTGTAAATGGGATTAAATTGATTAGGGTCATGTATACATATTAATTAATTAATTAATTTGCATGTTTGCAGAATCCAAGTGAACAAGAACAACAAACCTCATAGTTTTAGATGTACTGGCAAGTTAGCATGTTAAGCTGTCAGAGTAACGTTACTCTCCTCATACTTCGCTCTCTCAAATATGACCAAGTTCTGTGATTTATATCAATTTGTTGTTTTTCGCTGTGGTGCCAGCGAGCCGATTAATACAGACGTGACTAGTCTCCCAGTAAACATCCATCACTCCTCTGTAGTTGCCTGTGATGCTTTAACGAGCATGATGTCCTTGTCACCCTACTGCTTCTCTTTCCTCATTTGTCGCTGGTATTTTCCATATGTTAGAATATCAATGTGGTTTGCTGGCATCGCCCTCACTCGGGTGGTGACAACAACAATGAGCTTTAATGTGTTAATGTGATGGCAAATGTCTAACAGCAGCATCAGTGTTCCATGAGGTTTGGTTTTAACATGCACCTGACTGAGGAGGCAGGATGCAGCCATGGGAGGTGTTACAAGCAAGCTGATGTAATTTATTCTCGCTCCTTTTGTGAGAGTAAAACACCTTCAAAAGCGCTCTACAAACAAAATGTGCCTTTATTCTCTTGCAGCTTCTTCCTTGCTCTCTGAGTTTTCATGTATACTTGCTAGCAATTGTGTGCTAGCAAACATTAATTCATTTCCTGGGGTCAGTGCTTTTAAGCAGCAGTCTTCCTAGTCCTTGACATCCATGATTTATTACAGAAAACATATTTTGTCATTGACATCCAGTTATTCGTCGGGAGCATCAGGAAGATCTCTACTAGTAACATTATTCTTTTCCCATGAATTAGCAGGAACCCTCAGTGCTTTGTAGAATGACGAAAAGAGAATATTGCATTGGTTCATTCAGGGCGACAGTGAAATTCAATCATAGAGCAGCGAGGGTGCCTGTAAACAGATTAACCTGAATAAGACCTTAACAAGGCTGTGGCGCAATGCAGAGTTCCTCCATGCATGTAAACATAGCCAGCTTGAGTATTGAGCCAAAAAAGAGGAGGAAATGTTTTGAAACTGCCACACACTCCACCTGTGACTTTAAAGATGCTTTCCATTTCCTTTGACTGATGAGTCTCATTCCGACTCATGAGTGGGTCCATTTATCCCTCATTCATGTTTGATGGAGTGCATTATATCCCAGTAGTTCAGAGAATGACAGACAGACGAGTGGAAGGAAATATGAGGGGGAAAATATTTAAGATAACCAAAACCCCAATAAATGTCAGCTGGCTGACAGTGGTAGTGTTGCAGTGAGAGGACTTTGAGGTTTTATTTACACTCCAGGGCACTGTGGCGTGGCAGCAGAGTGGCTAACTGAATAATAACAAAAGAAACAGGTTTTTACAGGAAACAGTGTTTTTCTATACAGAGAATCACGCAGCTTTTTATGGTTTTTATTAGCTCATAACAGTTTTATGTATCCTGCTGAAATGACATTTTGAAATTGCTACCATGCACACTGTTCCCCTTAAACTGGTGTATGCATTTTACAAGCTTCAGTCAAGTGTGCGTGTGTGTGTTTGTTTGTGTGTGCATGAGATTATACGACAGTGATAAATTCTGCTGCTTAGCTCACCCGCAGGGAAACACAGTTTAGACTTAGGAGAGGTTGGTCAGTGATTACGTTCTGCATCAAGAGGCACGCAGCTACGCTAATACTCACTGCAGTGTGCTGTGGTGCTGCATGAACAGGAGCAAACTCCCTTCCCACAGGAACAGTGAAACGTGCACAAATTCCCCGGGGGGGTGGGGGAGTTGGGGTTGAGATCATGACACATTGGCTTGCAATAAGGCATGAGGCGACCCCCGCTGCTGATAGCAATAACTCATTATCCTAACCCAAATTAACTGCATCAACAACAGAGTGGGAAGAGTGAGAGTGAGAGTGAGGAGGGGGTATTAAGTGAGAAAGAGTGAATAAAAAGCTCCATTAGCAGTCCACCGAGTGTCGTTTTCATTGGAGCTGTAAATAAACGTAGCGGGCTAAAGACTATGCTCCCCAGTTGCACCCTGTAATCATGCCCCCATCGTTTGTTTGTGCCTCTGTGCCGCAGTACCAAATTAAAACATGAAGACTAAGGGAGAAGGGGAAGCAGGAGCAGGGCAAGCAGTCCATCTATTTAGTTACATGTGAGGGTATGAGTTTTATTAGGGTTTTTAAATGCTCATTTCCTCAGTAATGTCCTGATAATTGCGGCATTAATGTCTGTTCAAAGGAAGTTTTTAAACAAGGGAGTAGTTCATCTCTGCAAGGATATAACCATCGTTTGGTGAAAGGATGGAGCATGAGCAAATGTCAGTGTGACCTGTGTCTGTGTTCTTTCAGGCCCCATTAAGAAACATTTTAGACAAAAGTTTTGCTAAAACTGCTATCTGCAAAAAAAATCAGTATTTTTATGACACCACTGTTATATCCTTGTGCGCAATGCAAAAAAATGATCAAAAAAGCTGTTGTGCCCATTCCAGGCCAGAGGGTGATGTATGACACTTGCACAGCCAATGGGTTTTACCAAACAAGAAGATAATGGTGAATGCACACTGGAAAACAGATCTTTCTGTCTGAAGGAGCGTTAATAAACTCAGCAGAGTCTGTAGCACAAGCAAAGATCCACAGTCCCCTAATGTTGCTATTTTAAGTCCATGGCTATTAGGCCGAAAACATGACAACCATGCAGAAAATAAGACTATAGCGTCACAGTTTTCATAAGAATTGCATATTGTCGGTTTACATGGAGACAGGAGAAGCACGGCACACACTACAAGACTTTCAGCATTGTTGGAACACTGTACAGAACTACACAACTTTCTGTCTTGCGTTGCATGTTTGCATGTTTGCTATACACGACTGATCGACAGCAGTGGGTCACACATTACAAGATCTTTCACTTGGACACACCTCCAAAAAGTCTGTCTTTTCTCCAAACTAAGCTTTGTCAGGAAAACACATTTTTGGCATGCTAGATATCTAAAAATCTTATGCGACGCACCGATGATTGTCTTGATCATGCTCACATCGCTTCTTTGAACAGTTCACACAGTGATCATAACTCACAGGAGCAAACACTGATTTTTTTTCTGATCTGGG
>JAPQLA010000016.1:2947042-2964861 GCA_029822935.1 Naso vlamingii
CCCTTAGCATTTCAGTGGACACCATTATTTCTTAATAAGGCTTTTACAGTTAAAAGTTCGCAAGAACGTGTTGTTGAAAACTAACTGACTTGCAAAATTTAGCATACAGCTCTTGAAATTAAGTAACAAACCCACAAACACTAAGAAGATGCCAACTAACATTATTTAAAGAAGAAGAAAAAGACAACAAAGAGGAACAACTCTGCAACATGGCATTCATGGAGAAGTGGCTCAAACGACCGTCTGTTTCGGACACCGGTCAAACAGGGAGAAAAAAACACAGGTCAGGGGTCCTCAGGGTTTCAAAAAATATGCAGGGGGTCAGGTCCCCCAAAAAGGTGGAGCACATTAGAGTCAAACCCAGAAGGATGAAGCTGCCAATGACATGATCAGATGAGGGTGCGTGTGACTGGGAGAAAAGATGTGCAATGTTTCCTATGCTGCCATCAGACCCAACTGAAACACATGTTTACACTGTACAAAACACAAGGTCACATTCTCATGTCAGAACAATAAACACATCAACAGATCATCTTCTTTCTCCATTACCACAGTGCAACACATCAGAAAGTTTAACACAGACAGCTGCATACACAACTTGTATGTTTGTATGAACCAGATCTCTCTGTTCTTGGTAACTCTGTCGGTGCCTGAAGGAACATCTTCCCGTCCACCAGCAGTCTCACGCAAATCCATGTTCAGTTAGAGATGAAGCCTTACTGGCTGACAGTACTGCAGTCAAGCTATCTTTTATTAGCTCTAGCACACATACATGCAGGCATCCAACTTTCACAAACGCTGTTTAACACATTCCAGTAATTTAATAGTCAAGAATGCACACAATATAGAGAATTCAATTAAACACCACTTCCTGTTGAGATTCTTGGTATGGAATATTTTTAAATATCTGGGGACATTAGTTCTGTAATCATCATTATCATCATCTTAATTGCTGAGATATGATCTTAATGATGCCATATCAGGTTTTTTGCTTTAGAAGATAAAATCTTATTATATGCAGCTGAATGCAGAAAATAAGACTTAAAATAAGGTTTACATAAGGAAAGCCAAGCAGAAGCAAGGAGTCAGTCCCAACACCCACATTTAAAAAGCAAATTTAAAAGCAGACTTTGTAACTTTTTAGTAGATCTTGCAGACAGGCAATGTGCTCTTTTGTTCTTTGTTTTAATGAGCATTACAAATCTAAATATCTTGATTTAGAATATGGATTACAGATCATGTTATTTCTTGCTATATTTTCTAACTGCTACTCCTGGTATCAAGAACTCTGACGTCTTGATTGTTTATAGGCCTTTAAAAAAATACATAATGCACCTTTATGTGCAATCACACATCACCAGATAGTATGCAAGTGTGTGTTTGCAGGGCAGTCTCTACATTGGGTCCTGGGACTCCTAGGGATCTGCGGACTGCACAGACGAAGAGCCATGAAGAACATCATGGAAGCTGCGGAAAGGGCTTCCCGCTGGCTCTGGTTGAGGAGGGGGGACGCGTGGTGTAGTGCGCTACCTGGACACAAGTCGGGGCCTGATCACCCCCGGCTGGGTCACCCGGGCGAGGCTGTCTGATGTAAGACCCGAAACGCCCTGTGACCCCGGTTATATCACTGAAGATGTGTCCAGGTTGCACCACTAGGTGTATCTCAGTACTGTGTTCCCACGTTCAAAGACTGCCAACAGACAGGACAGTTAACTAAGATGACGAACAATTTGCTTTATACTGGATTTCAGAACCTAGAATATCCCACAATTCACAAGTCTACCCTGCAGCACTAGTCCAGCTAATGGCAGCAAGGAGCCAATAGGAGAAAAAGTTTATGACATCTTGAATTTGGTGAAAATTTTTAAAGGGTTGGTTCATCCAAAAATGGCTCTGTTTTTCTGAAGTTTAGAACATGGTCACCATTCATTTCAGCTGATGAGAGATTACTGCAGCGCCTTTTCCTGTGAATTTCCAGCAGTGTTTTGTGGCCTAAAAAACTTCACCCGACCTTCCATCGGCATGAGGGTGAGTAGATAAAGACTAAATTTTCATTTTTGGCTATCCCTCTAATATTGATCTATAAAACTATGCAGATGTGGTTGAACCCACGGATGATTTTCACTTCTTTAATATTAAGAGGTGGTATGAGATGTTTGTGGTTACTTGGACAAGCCCATAGTCTGGATTTTAAAACCAAAAGTAACATCAAATTAAAGCAAAAGAATTTTTAAACACATATTCATTGTTTTCTTCAGAGACAAACATCTGAAATGACACTGAAAGCACCAAAGTTAGATCTTCATAAAGAACACTGAAAGCATCTTGCTTGCAACAAAAGGTTTATTTTACAGCTCTGGATGTGAAGAAATCAATAAATGCTGCCTGAGGAGGAACACTGAGCACCAAACACATTCCTGCATATTTCCGATATTTCAGTCTTTTATGATTTTGTTGTTGTTGTTGTTTTTTGTCAGAGTGCTCGGTAATCTCAGCACATCAGAAGATGAGTCAAGTTGAGTCAATAAATATCTTCATTTTCAAGCAATGTGCTTCCAACTTTTTTTTTTTACGTTGATTCTTTCACCCTGCAAATAGCAAGCAAATCCTTTGTGAAGTGTGTGTGCAGACGACCATGTTCAGAAAATAATGAAGCATGAATGTACAGTATATGCAGTACAGTAAAGTGGGTGTATTGAGTGTGTGCTCAGCTGCTGAGGCTTACATGCTTTACATTCCTCATCAGCACCATTCTCAAAGAAGGATGAACATGATGCGACCATGCTCTCTCTGAAACACATTTAGGAACACACGTGAAGCATGCCATTTCATTGTCTTATTGAGCTATGTTAATGAAAAATAAAGCAGTTTGCACTTCTCCGAAGTATGAAAAAATATAAATACTGGGTGCACGGAAGAGGTAATAGACAAAATTGTACATTATTGAGCTATGTTTCCAACAACTTAAATAACCTGATTAATTAAAAACCGACTCCCAACAATACTCCTCCCACCCAAGGATCTGTCTCACCTCACAATAACATTAAGTGAAAGTTGTGTGTATGTGTGGATTATAGTCCCCTCAGTGAATGTCCATCTGTGACAGTTCAAACCAAGAAAAACCTCATGAGACGGCTCCAGGTGAAGGACTGTGGGAATGAAAACAGCTGTTGAGTCTCACACCTCTTCAAACCGTTTAGTGCCACATAGCCAACATGCCTTCAGTTTAGGACTCTTTCTAGAACTGGCCGCCACTGACCCGCCTGTTGGTATGTGTGGTTGGAGTCACCACAGTAATCCAAGGAGGCCGTGTAACCACAGAAAGTGGGAGTGGAGAAGGCAATAAACAGCTGAGTTCAAATGTGTACTTTGATCCCTTTCCCCTCCCTCAGCTTTCCCTCTGACCGCTAGCCAGCTGTTTGTTGCTAAGTTGCACGCAGGCACTCTTTAAACATTTGAATCCTTATTTGGGGGATTTAATCATCTTGAAACATAAAAAAAATTGTTAGACAGACAACATTAGCCTTATCACCCAAGACTCACTGCGACCAACCCTCTTTTGTGTTGGCCGAGAAAAGACCCCATATCACCAGTCCTAGTCTAGACATAATAGACAAACCTTGCAAAGATGCAACTACAGACAGATGGAGGATCATAGATATTCTTGCTCTGGGCAGATTGCACCGGGAAAAGACAACTGGGAAGAAAGACAGTGAACAAAGCCAAGCAGCCCTGAGCAGGAAGTGAGCATGTTGGCATTAGTGGAGACAGTCTACATTTTGGAAGATGAATGACTTGGGAATTAAAGTAACTCTGCCTGTTTGGTGCTCCCAGAGTGGGTGTTCCTCAGTGCCTTCATTCTGTCTTTTTGCATCATCTTGACATATTGTAACATTAGTGTATGCTAGAAATTAACAATAAAAAAAACAATTTCAGGATATTGGGTTTTACTGGGAGAGAACAAGCCTTTAACGGGAGGTTTCCTTTAATGACTCCGAAGAGTTTGCAGTTCACATTTTTCTAGAACTTAAGTAATCATTCAATTGATTAAGGGAAAACTAGCCTTGACCCAAAAATTATTTATGATCATCATGTAGCTGTTTTTGTTTTTGTTTTTTTTAAAAATAATATCTATTCATTCAAATTATTTATCAAGTAAAAATGCCTAAACCATTGGATGATTCCAACAATGTAAATGGAATATTTTTAGGTTTTGGATGACTGACGGGACAACATGTGAATTTGAGTATGTCCTATAGAATGTTTTGTAACTACTCTCAATTTTGTGGACTTACACAATGAATTGTAGATCTTTATTTAAGTGGCTACAGACAACTTTTTGCTTTAACTTGTGATCACTAAGTAAATGTTGTTTGCATAGTGTAATTTTTGTGGACGGTCCGCATTTAGATTAGTTCCCTAAAAAGAAAAGCTTTCATCACAAGTTCACCGAACCATTGATGACAGGTGCAACAAAGGATGGTAGCTATATCTGCAGAAGATGATGTTAGACATACCAAGTGCAGCAATGGAGGATGGTGAAATGACAGAAGTGGAGGAGGCAAAAGTAGCAAAGAGGGAGTGTCACAGAATTAGAGGAAAAACTAGAGTGAACCTCGGACTCTGTTTACTCCAACCATTACTGGGTTGAAGTAAATAGAGAGTGTGAAGCAACAGCATTACTCAATGCATTACTTTGTTTTATGCAATACACATTGTCACAGCACTGTCACAGCCAGTAGGAGGGCTGTCCTAACTGGCTGTCAGGCTAGGGGGGTGGGCCTATGCAGTCAATGTCAGTATAAGGAAGTGCTGGGTTGAAGATTGAGAGATCAGTTAAAGCAGATTTAGCGAGAGCACACATGTGACAGAATCAGCTGAGGGAGAGAACCAGAAGATGCCAAGCATTTGGAGCAGTTACTGTGGGGAAAAAATCCCCCTTTAATTCCAAAGTTACATTTTGAGATTTGTCGGCGTGTTAATGTTAATAATATGCACTGACGACAGAGCTAGCCAAGTAATCCCAGGCAAGCTGACGCAGACCTCATCCCACAGAAGAGCCACAACAGGTAGGCCCACACAATGCTTTCCTCAGTCTGCAGCCAAGCTCTGACTAAATATTTGTGCGAGCCGCAAGTCCCGGTAATCTGAGACGAGAGCCATATTCCCGGTGGTTGTGGTGCCGTCACAACATAATTACAGTAGCTTATGCCTGTTCACAAATTCAACATAAAACTGTGACAATTTTCATTTACCTTTTCGGCAGACATGCTTATTTCTTCCATTCTGTTTGTTGACTCGTTAAAGAGCTGGAATGGGATTAGGCTGGCTTTGTGACACCTGGCACAAAAATAATACCACATTAAAGCACTGGGGGGGGACAAAGGGAGTGTTAAGTTGGAAACTGTCTGTAGACGCTTTCATAAAATAAAGTTCGTTAACTCTACAAGATAAAGGAATAAACAATAGGTGGTCAAAGTCACAATGCACTGAACAGACACTGCATGTCTTGTCATATATATATACATATATATATATATATATATATATATATATATATATACATATATATATATATATATATATAGATATATATAGATATATAGATATAGATATATAGATAGATAGATATATATATAGATACAGATAGCTAGATATAGATAAGTATAGATATATATTAGAGAGCATGTTTGGTATAAAAGACAAACTGAGGTCTAGCCACTTACTGCGTAATAATATGGTAATCACAGTTACCTATGCTGGGCTTTGGGAATTGATACAAACAGACAGAGCGAGCTGGCAGCTACCTACACCCAGGATGTGCTGTTCCTTCAGGCTCTGTAGGATTGGACCACTGCCGCCTGCCAAGGCATTCCCCGGAGAATGGATGTTTTTCAGCTACGAGGATGATTTTGGCAGCTTGCACTTTGAAGAACACCCAAGTGTTGTGCCTTTGTACGACTAGTAGCATTGTATTGTTCGAGAAATGTGCCAAGGACGCAGAGACAATCAGAGCACTTAATTACCCACAATGTAAGGTTAAGCCATTATATTGACATGATTGTAAGCATAGAATAAATTGCACGGAGAGAAACTGTTTGCTGGCTAGCTGCCCTAATGCAGCACAATGAAACCCAAGAACACCTTAGAGGCGGAACCACAGCTGAGACTACTGCTGTCCAAGTGGAGTTTGGCAAGTCCTACAGCAGGAGGCCCCACTGGGGTGGCAGCTAATGAATGAAGTCATAAATTTGTGCCAGCTGTCCTAGCTAAACATATTTTAACATGTTTTGCTACAGCTGCAGAGGCTGCTCTAAATACACCCGCCTACACAGAGACCTTGTGTGCCACTGTGAGTCTGAAAACAGAGACATGTATCGATCTTTAGCTGAGTGAGGCACGGCCGAGAGAGACAATCACACAAGACAAGGCGGTGAGACTCACAGGAGAAATTGTGTGCCTGGGGAAGCAGAAGGTATCATGTAGAAGGCAGAGAATTGGCAAACACTGGGAAATGTTTGGAGCTATTTGACTGACTATGACCTTGAGATGTCACCTGAAAAATATGAAGTTTTGACCAAAATCCAGGAAATCCTAATAACTGCTATTGCTGATGAGCTACAGGAGGAAATGCAGTATACAACATTACCTTATCATGTATGGTGTATATAACAAAGCACTACAGTGGGGCAGCATTGCAAAATTGTCAGTCTCATGGACAAAAATTAACACAGTGTTTAAATGATGTGTAAAATCAGTGAACCCGTTACCCTTTTTGTTTAAGACATTCTAATTACTTTATTATCAGCATTAGGAAATTCCTCAATTATCAAGCATGGGCAACTCTTCTTTTCCCCTTTTAACAGATAGATGTGGAATGTTTTTATCAATTCCATGATGGTTATGTAGAGTTTAAGCTGGGGAGAGAAAGAAAATCATCTAAGTATTATCATCATCAAACTCCAGTAAGTAGACCGACGAAAGGTCCAAAGCTTCGCCTCATCGCATTTCTGGTCATAACCAACCTTCATCCAAGTGAAGAGGATTATTTTGACACTTAAAAGAATAAACACAGATACTCCAGGAACAGCAATGGAAAATATTCCATCACTTAATTCCAAAGGAGTAAGGTCCTCTTAGCATTCAGCAGTCAGAAGACAAAATGGTATCTAGGACCCCACCAGTATGGGATGTTTGGGGCTGAAACCAATATTAAAAGGTAAGAAAGTTCTGATATTCAATATCTTTGCTGATATTATATACTTGTGCCATATATATGTAATGAAGGCAGGATATCTTACATTTTAACAAACTTTATTCCAAATATCAGTGCGTTAAACAGTAAATACTTCACTTATTAGTTACTAAATAATGAACCGCCCTCTGCTGGGCAAACTATGCAATTACATCATTTTAAATCACTAGTCCAAGCATTTTTTCCTGCCCTAAAAACAACTTTAGTAATATTGCATTTATCAGAGAACACATACATCGATATTGATATATCTGCCATAGCCGATATCAGTCAATAATATCTGCAAACCGATATATCAGTGGGACCCCAATAGTGTCAGTTATCTAATTATCTATGCTTAATTATCATATCTAAGAGATAAGAGGACAAAGTGCTGCAAACTGAGGATTAAACAGTTCTTCATGGTTAGTAGGGTGATTTTAACCACAGCAGTTACTGTTCTACCCCCACATGTGTGAAAGATTAACATCTGCAGAGTATTAAGTATTTCCAGGAAGAGATCATTTTAAAATAACATTTTTAACCTTAAACCCTGATTCCATCCACGTTTCCACTGATGCCTTTAAACTGCAAGTTTCGTACTTGTGGCACCATAGTGTCCAGGCTCCTGGTGTCTTTTTATTGCATTATCGATCTATCAATAGCAATCTTTAAATCTCTTTCAAATGGTGTCTGTGCCATTTTCCAGTGATAAATTCAGCACCACTGGGATCACCGTAATGCTTTATCTACACTAGTAGAGATGTCTGCTATCACGTCCGCCTCTCTGTGTTAGCTGAGGTGGTTATCTTCAGTGGTGCACATAAAACTGTTTGCTGAGGTGTCTATCAGTAGTGCTAACAGTGGACCCAATGTTCTCCTCTATATCCTCTTTCATATTAGTCTGCTTAAGACAACACTCACTGGGCTAATCTCCACACATCTCTTATCTATGCATGGCAGACTGTGTTCGTGTGTGTGTGTGTGTGTGTGTGTGTGTGTGTATGTGTCATCTGTACATGTGTGGATGACAAAGCAATGGCTGAATAGAGAAAGAAAAGTGAGGATATGACACAAAATTAAAACAGGCAATAGAGGAAGATCCATTAGGAGAAAGAAAAAGAGAGGAATAAAAAGAGACGGTTGAAATCAGAGCAGCAAATTGATGACAAGATTCTAAGCTAGGAGTGGAGTTTGAGTGGAGAGGGGAGTCACTGTGGGGTTGGAGAAATGAAAAGAAGTGAAAGAGAGATCCGGAGAGGAAGGATAAGGGCAGAAGAAGAGATAAAGCAAGGTGATGAGAGAGATATATGATGGACTGAACAGGGACACCTGCTCTACGATTGCAGAAAGCTAAAGCAGAGCGCTTAGACTTAAACGGCTCTCTGTGGATTGAGTTTGCAAGTGATTTCATTGTAATAGTTCTCGATATAGCTTCTCTTCAGTTGAAACATTTAGATCATTATCTGCTTGATTCTCTGCCAGGCAGAAAGTCACCAATACTAGCCTTCAAACACAAATCTGGAAAGAGCTCTTAATTGCCTTTTAAACATTCGATACACATTGTGACTTGGACAGGATTATTTACAGGGTGGGGGCAGAGAAGTCATTAAATTGGAAATAACCTTTGAACCTCAGCTTGTATCCTGTGCAGAGGTTATCTTCCAGACCTGAAGAGGTCCAGAGTCGAGTACTGTGTTAATGATATTCAGCTTCTCTTCATGGCGTCTCAAGCAGGAAAGCGTGTAGCATCACTGAAAATTATGTCCGTGCCAACGAGTAAATTAGACTTGAATTGAGTCTAAAATAGAGATGCTTGTTTTTTTTTTTACTATTATTTTTTACAAAACCTGCCAAGTGGGGGCGAGATAATTTCACGCTTCAAGTGTCTGAAATGAGGCGTTATTCTCTACCAGTATCATAATGTCACCTGATTTAACAAAATGCTTGTTAACAATTGCTTTGTATGAAACACACTGTGTTTTCGGACTGAGCAAAATGACTTTTCAAGAGTAACACGTTTTCTATAATCACCACAGGCATTGCCCCAAATTTGGATATTAAATGTCAGTCAGAGAGTCTTCCAGATTTGACCAAACAAATTTAGAAAATGTCTCAGAGAACTAAATTCCTGCTTAGATTGTGCATACAAAGTCGCAGCAGTAACATCTTGAAGAGATGACTCAAAAGATTGGATACTCAGTAAGTGATGTCAGGGTTTTAAAAGGATTCAGTGACCTGAAATTTGAAGTCATCCCTTTTCGTCAGACATGCAGTCGAGTGCCACGACGCAGCTCATTCCATCTTCTGAAACAAGTGCTTTTTTTAACCTCTGGGGCACCCTTATCCTCTTCCAGCTCCTCAGTAAATTAATTACCATGTGTTAATTACAGCTAGTACACCTGAGCCCCCAGGCTGCCAGGGCAGGGGTTTAATCAAACACTACTGACAGTCATTAGCTTCATTATTATGCCTTGAAGAGCCAAATGCCACTGGAGAGTCCATGGGAACAGGAAACATCTGGAGGACAGAAAGTCTCATAACAGCACACACCTCCCTCATGGAGCATTTTTTAAGGGGAAGTCTGGGATGTTGTGAAAATATACCCCTCATGTACTTCTGTGCCACACAGTATAGAAAGAGTATGTCTAAATGACATTTGGTGTAAGACACTTCATCATTTTTTCTTCCTTGCATAATTAATCATTTCTGTATACCTCTATGGCTGTGAAGTGACATCTTTTTATCTATATCAGCTGGCTAAGGCAACAGATTCCTCATTTGCAGAGGTCTGACACGGTTTGCACAGTTTGCGCCTTTTATTGTTTTCACAACATGGTATAACATCCACACAGGGGCTGCAACTGCATGATCTTATTCCCACTAGCATATTCATACAGTCAGAGCATCAGCAGGACTGTCTAGGCAGACAGTGTTGTGTCTTTTGATGCAGGTGTATTATTCATGTCAGGTTTTTCCCCTCTTTTCACATCCTCTTCTCTTACTCTGTCTCAATTTCTTCAATTGTCACAGTTGACTGGTGCTATATTCCAGTTTTCCACTTCAGGCGAACACACTGAACAACTAAACAATTTCTCCATTTACATGCATGAGGGGATTCACTATCATTCACATACACTTAGACATTTTGATACGGACAAACACACGCCAAGGAAAACGCACTTCTGGTGAGCCTCCGTCCACAACAACTTGTAATCACTGTCAGGATCAAGTGAATTCAAATAAATGGCTGTTCTTCTTTCTCAGCTTTTCTGTTTTACACCGCCGTGTCTTGCACCTTAGAATACAATGCTGCAACAAGAGAACATTGATGCACTGTATCCTGGCAAGAATTGTGGTTTCAAGGTGATATTCATGGTTGCATTTATATTGTGCTTTGTCTTTATTTATTGTTTAAAGAAAAGAGGAGGTATTCCTTGACATTAGGGAACATTGATAAAAATTTTCTGCTCGATTTACTTAAAAAAGGTGTTTTGGGTTTTTTTTTCATTAATTTATATTGTAGATTAAGCAAGACTACTTTTTGTAGAGACAACTTAAATTTTTTACATTTGGGGGTTTTGCAGGCAGATGTTCGTCAGCTAAAATCACATTCTTTAGTGGCTCTTGGATACAAATTTGGAACATTGTGAAGCCACTGACACTGACAGAACCGTGTGATATTCTGTATTTATCCAAATGACTTTTGTGATTCTGTTTAAAACAGTAAACTTCCAAATGGGTAAAAACAATGAGGAAAATTTCGGGAAGACACGGTTCCTCCCACTTCACAATTACAGTTCAAAAGAGAATATAAAACAAGATAATTGTTTGTTGTGTGGTTGTCCTGGAGACAATTGGCTGGGATTACGTAAAACATCCTGTTAAGGAAACAAAATGTACAATGTGTTGTGTTTTAAGTAAGTGCAGATTAATTTAATACTAGATATATTTTTGTAAAAATACCAATTTAATTTACTGTAATATAGATTTGAGGATGTTAAATTTATATCAGCTTATTTTTTTGTGTACTGCACATGAACATAACTCTACATGGGAGTGAATGGGTCCTTGTCTGCTTGGGTGTGAAGCTACAGGAGAGCAGTGATGACACTCGTGAGAGTTGGTACTGAGTGAGAAGAAAGAAGGAGTACCCAGAAGACAAAAGGAAGGCACAGGAAACACTTGCTCCCACGCAGGCGGTACACACTGGGAATACAATAAAAAGCCTCAGTAGACTCGAGATGTGCTGTTCTCCAAGCCTACAGTTTTTGCCCTTCAGGTGTTTTCACGTAACAGGCACAGGGAACATGATGTCCCCAATTTCCGAACAAAACAGTCATTTTACAAAACATTACACAACTTGTAAGCGAGACGATTTTAGCATCCAAACCCTTGGAGGAAACCATGTCTGCATCATGAAATCACAGTCCAACCTTGAAGGAGAACTTAAAGAATGTTTTCCATTTTTTGGGGGGGGGGGGGTCACTCTATAGGTGCTAGCAACATAGCTCAGCTCAGTTATAATTACCAATGCCCCCAAGGTCACAAACATTAATTACAGGTGTTACCAGACAGGTAGGTTTTTAAAGGCAGAGCTGTTTCAGTGCCTACAAAGAGCCATTGTCTGAAGGGAAGCTGGACACAGGTGATTGAAGGTGCCATGGCAGCAGCCACAAGCCCTCCTCTCCTCAGCTGTACCCCATGTCACACAAAACAATGCCACGTTGACCTCTGAATGAACTGTGGTGTTTCACTTGAACCAGAGAGAAGCGGTGTAGTCTTGATGCTGAGACAAAGCCTATGTGGGACACAGAGTTCTAGTCTGGGTCAGTCGGCAAACAGAGCAGACAGAGATGTCCCTAACTACTGTAAACAAAGGAGCTCTGTTGTGCAGTTTTAGTGAACTGAGTTCCTAATTGTGTTCTGACCAGCTGAGTAGTGAAACTTCTAAAACTGCTGCAGAGACCGTACGTACAACCCCAAGTTTTACCTAAGAAATCTAATCCTTGCATTTTAAAATTGACCTCTGAAGCCTAGTTTACACTGCTGTGTCTTAAATCAAAGACGCAGCAGTATTGCTACGCTTGAGCCTTGTATCCTCAACAACCTGGCGTCTTAGCGGCTCAAAGATGGAGCAGTTCAAAGACGATGGGCCCCCTGTTTTATTTTGACTTTTCCATCTTAGCGTCTCATTGTGGACAGGCACAAACGGAGAGGTTTGGAGCCTCTGGCATGGACACCCTTTGTGACTGGTTGCACGGCAGTCATGTGACTATTTTGCAGAAGAAAACAAACCTGTATGTATCATGCTTGTATCTGTGAGCCTTGACTACTACTATGTTATTTCAACATGGATAACAAATTACAGGTGTTGCTGATCTTGTTGTCTCTGCTAGCAGCTGTTGTGCAGTTAAACTCTGCATTTCATCATGCTACTATTGCTTACATGCGCAGGAGGAAAGATATTATTTAGCGGACTGCGGCAGTTGACGTGTTCAGCGGAGCTGTCAGCCCTAAAGTAACTGAGACAACTTTATCAACGGAGTTGTGGTTCCAGAAGAATGGCGAGAAAACATCAGTCCAGATTGGCCCTGATAGACCTGAACGAAAAAGAGCATCTGCATGTGGAGGGAACGACAACAACGCAGGCGCTCGTGAATGTTTTCACAAAGGTGACCTGCATACTGCATTAACATTACTTAATGTCATTTAATTAATGAGGGAGGACTCTGCAAAACCGCCAATGCATTTGAATTATCCTGACAAGTTGTTTTTGTCATCATCAACAAGTCTGTAGCCAGACTAACGTTACATCAAAAACGGCGTGCAGAGCCTGAAGCGAAGGAGTTTATCATCAGTGAGTTATGTCACAATGCCTGAGAGTTACTGACTGCAAACACACTGAAGTAAAACAACCGCTTGCTAAGTTCCACAGACTGGACATCAGAAAGAGGAAACATTCTTTGAATGAACAGATGCTGTGAGACGTTGAGTGGTCATGTGATATGTTGTAGTTGGTTGGAGAGTAGAGCTCCTACGGAGCTTACACTGCACACATGGACAAGGAGCGTCTTTAAATTAACATTCCATCTTAAATCAAAGATGCAGAAATGTAAAATGTAGCGCAAATCAAGTTTCCAGACACACGATTCTCAATTAGCAAGCTTTTATTAGGTTGTAGCAGATAAGCAGATAAAAGAAAATGTCAATAATGAGTGGCTCTGAGGAAGCATACACTACCAGTCCTCAGTCACTGTAATTTGATCCACAGCTTTTGCTATGCATTGGCTGATGGGCATCAGCTGTTTGCAATATGCTTTACAATAACTTGCTCATTCACAACTGTGTGAATGGTATATCCAATCATACTCCTGCAGGTAAACACCATACACGTTACTGTATAACCAGGCATTATCGCTGTTAACTCTTGCATGCCAGCACTGTTTAACAGGGACAATGGACAGCCACTGAATGATCCAGAATAAGCTAAATTTCATCCGCAGTCCCAAGCAGGAAAATCCTAAAAGAATCATGACATAAAGGTACATAAAATAAAAATTTCACCACAAAAAACTATGGTGAATAAACATTGCATCAACAAAAAACACATATGACATAAACACAAATGACCTAAATTATAAGTATATTTAAACGATAAAAAAAGGAAGGCTTGTCTCACGACCCATTTTTTCTTTTCTTTTGCTTCTAATGAATGACAATAAAATGTAAGCAAGCTGCACAACTGACCTGAGCTGATTGCAGGAGGAGACTGCAGCCTTTCCACATTCAAGCCTAATTCTGGAGTATGGAAAACAGAGATTTTCTGACTCTCTAATGAAGGGTGATGAGTAAGTGAGTTTTAGGCTCATAACCTGTTGATGAGCTTGACCATCTGCACATCTGTTGTGTTCCCCTGACAACAGCTCCTTATTAAATTAATGCACCTTCAGTCACCAGACAATTACTCATGTTTACTGTGTAATTCTGGGAATGATCAACACTCTGGAGGCTTAAACTCATAATTCAACAGACAAAAAGGTTTTATTGTATGTAAAAAAACAAAAAACAAAAAAACCCCTTGTGTTTAAAATAGCAACCAGTTCATCCAGTTGATATCCTTTCATGTTCATTTCCATTCTGTGCAATACGGTGGCTATACTCCACCACGGACAGTAAATGTCACAGACGGTGTTAGGTTTCCAAGGCATTGTGAAAGAGCCAGCGCAGTCTCCATCAAAGGTCAAGACTGATCCTTTTACTTCCTCTCTTCTTCGCACAAAGCTGCGCAACAACAACAGCTGCTTTTCAGCACGGTCCAGGTAGTGACTCAGTGAAGCACTAAGGGCCACAGATGGCTTTGATCTACATCAAGTCACCAGTCAAAAGGTTCAAACACAGTGGTGAGAGCAATAATTTGCCTGTTTCCACTGACACTGTAAGAGTGAGCTTTTAAGGTCTGCAGAGTCCAGGGAAAGTTTAAAGAAAGTCAGAAAAGTTACCAAGGAGAAATGATGATTCAATCGACGCACCTGGACGAGGTAAAAAATAGTCAGCCTTTCCAGATTTACATCTCCCTCTCCGCAGTGTGACTCACAAATCCATTGACATGACATCACAGAAGCTTTCACTGCTCAGCTGCTTGGGAGATTCATGCAGTTCTTTATTCCCTCTGCAAATATCTTTTCAATTCGGAACAAAACAAGCTGAGGACGAATTGCTTGATGTGCGTGTAGAAAATTGCAGGGAAGGTGGATGCCAGAAACAAACAGCCTGTTGTAACTATTTGATACACAAAAGTCTAATTCAAACTTTGTCATTTCGATCACTTCAGAGTGCTTTGTTTGAAAGTTATGCTGCCAGAAGTGTTGTGATTGGTATTCTAGCCAGTCCATCCCCTCTACACCTCCAGGGTCACATCCTTCACAGAGGTGAACAGTCTTGAAACAGTCCATACACAACAATCTAGCTCTTCTATTGGTTTTTTGGCCTGTCAGACTGAATCTGACCCCTGTGGACGAGTTCACAAAGGGGATTCAGTCTTCTCCAGGATGTGCACCCATTTAAGGGTCAACACACAAAGCTCTACACAAGTGCTCATGCTGGGAAAGGGCTATGGCTGTAAAATAGAGCTGGAAAGTGGACCAGTGCTGCAAGACTGAGAGGTTCACATGGAAGGCACAGACAGAACACAGTAGGGCAGAGCAGATGAGGGTCACACTAACTGAGCACAATTCGATTAAATTACTTCCTCCGTGCCTGACCGGGGAATTCAGCGTGGCGTGAGAGCAGTGCTGGTCATGGGACCCAAAGTCTTTATTGCACAGTCCATGTACATACTATATGTGTTTGTGTGTGTGTGTTTGCACCTACAGTCTGTCAAAATTGAAACCACAGAAGGCGAACAGATCGGGGGCAATCCCATCATACAAAGAAGTCTTGAGAATCTAACTATATATCTAACTAAATAAAATGCCTAAAAAGACTATGATCTACGATCTACAGTGAAACCAGTGGTTCCAGTCATATTCAGTATTACTTTGTCTCCTCTAGATAGATTTGAGGAAACTGACTGAAGCAAAGGCCTTTTCACAGTTATCATTGGTCATCTTTGGGTGAACAACTGATTAAAAGGTCAAGATGATGCGAGAATTGGACTACATCCTCATTTTGTCTTTCAGCATCATGTTCTTTGCCCCTGTACCACAGGCTGAATGTACCAGACAGACAGAAGTAGTTTGGGTATGTAAGCCAGAAATTCTGCTGTTCTGGAGCAATAACAAGCATTACAGATGACAGCTGGGTTTCCTGACCAGTAGTCCAAACAAGTGATGATGTACAGTTTCATAGTAATAAGTAAGTAATCACATCTTAATCACATAATAGTGATAGGCAGCTCCTGAAAATTCAAATTTAAAACCTCAGAAAAGGGACTCTTTAGGTGTGTTCAGACTTATTTTGCTTTTCAGTGCAGAAATGAAAGCAAAAGGCATCCGTGCAAAATTTAAAGATGTTTCAGCTTGACCAAAAAACAACCCGAAAAACAAACAAACAAAAAAGTGCTTGCACAAGGTATTTTGACTTAAACTTGAAATAACTGAATTTTGGCAACTTGGGGGTGGCAGAAAAAGGTAGTGAGCATATCATCTTTTAATTTGATATGAGGAACTCTTTCACAAACAATTTACATATCCATCAGGTAAGGAGCAACATTAGATTTTATTAACTGAGACGTGTTTGTGTCCACTACTTGGTAAATGGGAGTCCGATTTACACTCCTTTTTAGCTCTTTTCTTGGTCTCCACCAGCTCCTGAAGAAAATATCTCTCTCTTTAGCAGCTAAATGTTCTACTTTGATCACCAGCAAGTCTCTAAATGTGTCTGTTTGCTATTTTTCAGAGTTATTTCTCTGAAAACAGCTGCCTGCTACTGATGAAAACAACACAAGAACTGTGAGAGTGATCCAGAACAGTAAATTTATGGATCAGACAGCTCAACAATAAGCTGAAACTCACCATAAAGCTCTGAATAGCCAAGAGGAGCTGCAGATTAAACTCACTCAAGTTCAGCAATAACTCTCAAGTTCACCTGAGGTGCTGCCAACAAAATGAAGGACACATGAGAAACTAAATACATTTGGCTTGACAACAAAAGAAAAAAGGGCATGTGAAAGCTGCCTCTGAAATTCTGTCCTGTCTTATCTCAGTGCGGACACAACAGGCTGGTTACCTACAGCACCTACCTCAACCTGTCTCTCTTCCTTTCTGTCTGTCTTTCTATCTTCCCTCTCTCTTATATCTCAATGCCTTCAGAGGAAAAAAATTCCTCTTTTGATTCTTCGTTTCCAATCATCCCACGCCTCTATGTGCTGACCAGCCCTCTTCGCTCTCCCCAACTGTATCCACATGAAGAATATGTAATTACAGGAGAGTCCAGGGCTGATAGATGACTGTGTGTGAAGCCACAATGCAGCCCAGGAAGAGTCATTCTGCCCAGGGGCTATTATCAGATTAACAACCGCCTCTTCGTCTGTGTTTAGGCGTTGCGAAAATTTCCTACGGGTCTCCTTCTCCCCCTTTCACTGTACGCTTTTCTGCATTTTTCTGTTTTTGTCTTTGTCTCTGATCTCCCAGACGTGCAAGGTTACATGCCTTTGTCCAGCCAGGTACAAGGCACAAAGCCCAGCATGGGAAAAAGACAGAGATAGAAAGAGGGAGGTGAGAAATCTGTGAAGAAAAGGGGAGATGAGGGTGTAAATTTGCAGCTAGAGGAAGTTACTGTACATAAACCTTGGGGAGTTCTGCAAAATCCAAAATGATATAGACTGTTCTGTTTGGAATTTGTATGCTACTAATGTTTTCAAATGCCTGTGGACCAATAATGATAGGATATTATGTGGGTTTGCGAAGGCGAGTTCATTTTCAGTGCACATTTGGTTTTTGGTGGATTCATCCAAATTCTAAGATTCCAGGCTCAGGATAGTTTCCTCTGACCGTCCACTCAGCCAATCAAGTCCAATTATCCCTGAGCAGTGAACACACACACACACACACACACACACACACACACACACACACACACACAC
>JAPQLA010000016.1:2965672-2990179 GCA_029822935.1 Naso vlamingii
AAGGCCCTCTACTAAAGGCTATGATGCTACTATGGCCCAGTCTAGTAGCCTACTCTGAAATAGAGGAAAAGTTCACATATATGAAAAAAATAAAATAGCCCTAATGTTTAATGTTTAAGCTTATCAGATTCAAAATGACCTGACAGCCGCTCGTCTGAAGAAAGATCCTTGGAGCCTGACTGTAAAGGAAGTATTCCTGACTAAAAAGTTTCAGTGTGTATGTGTTTGTGTTGGTGTCAGCTAAAATAGCTGTTTGACTGTGAGGTGTGTTTGTGCAATCATTTGCACTTGTGTTTGAGTGACTCATCTACCAGCCATTGTCTGACATGAGAGATGAACCCAATAGACATTAGCTTGCTTGAACATATGCTCATTACTGTTTCCTGCAATACTTAGGTAAATGATATCAGCTGGCTGCACAGACGACAAAGGCAATGATACATCCTTTGTGTAACAGACAGAGGAGGCAGAATTCAAGAGGCTCTTGGCATGAGGGCTGATGAGAGGCGAGATACTGAAGTTTTGTGGTGTTACACTACAGAGGCCCACAAGTGGTCTGTAAATGTGACAGCGGGTATAGCGCAACAGCATACAGGGTAGCAAAAATTCAACCTGACAGAAATACAGCCAAATACAAAACACACACACACACACACACACACAGCAGTTTGCAATTGCGCCAACATGTGCGCGCAGCATGCTCTGAAGTCACACACAAACAGGCAGCTGCCAGGACCCTGCTGCGAGTGTGTGATTGTGACTCTCTGGGGTTCCATTTCTCATAAGCGTGTCATTACATAGGTGTGCACACAGGTCCCATGTGTCTGCGTGTGTGTTGAGCGTGATGACATGTGTGTGCAAGCTTGCTCGAGCAGCTGTTGTGACCTAGCATCACCATCCCCTGCTCACCCACCCTGCCACCACCACCACCGCCACCTCGGAGGATTAGCTGCCGTGCATACTGGGGGCCACATAACAGCCAATCACGTATTCATGGCAAATTCAATTTCTCCGACACACTGGGATGATTTGTACCCTGACGCAGGACTCTATCTCGCCCGGCGAATTGTGTTTCAAATTGAAAAAGCAAGCAGAGAACGTCTTTCACAATGGGGTCTGAGCAGAGCACACAGTATAGGAACGTGAGACGGAGCGGTGGTGGGAAAAAATAGTTAATGTGCAAGTATTTCCAGTCCACAGTGCAGCCCTGACTTATTTGTTATACCCCTTTCCTGTGGTGTAAGGAAAATTCATCTGCATATCAATGCTGTGCAACTCCGAGGATTAACTCTTTCTGTGCTACTGGTAAGAAGAGGGAGAAAAGCTGCTTAAATACACACAGTTTTCAAACCTTCCTCTAATAAAGTTTTAAGGATTTGATGCAGGTGTCCACCAACTTTTGGCATCATCAACATTGTGCATCCTATCCCTAAATCTATCAAGATAATCCTGTCTGCCCGACAGATAAGGAATGTTCATGGCAGTAATGGATGTGGCACTGCTGGGACACATATGGTGCAGGTGTCAGTGGGCTAACTGAAGCCAATCAAAATTTCACACAGCAAGTGTCACCCAAATAATAAGGTTGTTTCCTCCAAAATTTCCCCACAGTGTTTCGCTTATTTTTCCTCCATCCATTTTCACGCATTTCAGTGGTGATGGCCTGAATACGAAGATGATACTGCTGTGTTTAACAATGCAGACTTGGCATATGGTAGGGTCACAGGTCAGGAGGAAGAGGTGTACCACCTCCCGTCAAGATGTATTTTGGCCCCAGGTAAGGCTTCTTGCGGCGGAGTGTTAAATCAGACAAGACCTGCGGGAAATGTGAAGATTCTTTCCACAAAGAATACGATAGAAACTGAGGAGCCTTGAAGATGGAGATATTTCCGGCGAGATAATCCCCTCTCCAGGTGGGAGATTTTTAAGAGGGGAACTTTTTCATCATCCTTCATTTTGCTTTCTTATCTTCTCCCTAGCCAGCAGCACGCCTGATGATTTTCTTTTTTATCTTTAATGTCTCCTAAGGTTAGAAACACACCTACTGTAAGGAGATTTTAGCCCTAATTTAGTAATTCCAAAAGGCATAACAGTTGAAACAACAGGAACACCACAGACAATCAGTGGATGCTCTGATGCAGTATCTGAAAGGTAGCAGGTTAGATTTTTATTTCACTCTGGTGTCTGACGGTTTGCTAAACGAGTTAAATTTCTGAGAGGCAGAATAAAGAGCACAGCATTCGACAGAATTATCCACCTCACAAGTTGTTTGTCTGCAAACCCTGACTCAACCTCCCTGCTGTTGGCCTTGAGCTAAAACTTATTAATTAGAATTGGAAATCTGTGTTAAAAACATTTCACATGGCTGCATTTCTCTGAGGTGAACCACTTCTCGAATTCAGTGAGAGCTTCCACTGCCGAGCGTAATTAATTCGAGAGACCTTACAGGAGTCCTGTAGCTCACACGAAGATGACAGACCCTCTTGCATAATTATCCACCATGTTTACACATGAGCAGACCTTGCGCATGCCTTCCACAGCGACCAAAAATCTCAAACCCTTTTTAAAAATGCAGCGGGCATCGTCCATTCAGGATCGGTGCTCCTCGCCAATGAGCTGCAGCCCAGTCCTTTGTAGTTGAAGCAGTGCTAATGAGAATGAGGTCATGGGGATTTTGGCAGTCATTGTGACGGATGTGGAGAGAGACACAAGCCAGAACCATAACACCCCTTTTCTACAACACACATACTCGCCACCCAATGTGTCAAAACATGCTGATTGTTGGGCCAGTGGCAGCAGCCGACTGGGAAATAAGGGCGGCTTTTTGGCAACTGGCAGCCATGTTGAAGGCCAGTTCCAGTAAAAGGATTTATTAGGGAAAGAGGAAGAAAGAAGGAAAAAAAAGGTCACTTTATCTTTTCTGTCAGACAATCAAAGCCCCAAGTGAGTAACCAAACTGATGCAGAGACGAAGTACGCAAACCCACACAATCAAAAGTAGCCTCAAAGAGTACTTTTAGTTTGAACCAATCAGACACTCTGTTCCTTTGCTTCTGAATGGCCAGTGACTGACTGTCTTTCACTGGCCAGAGAACTGAAGAAGGAGGAATGTATATAGAAAGAGGTTGTGAGAAAGATGAGGTTTAACAGAGGAGGAAGCAGGGGGAACGGGTTTAACAAGGGTGTAACACTGCAGAAAAGAATGTCCTCTTTCCAAGGGCCACTGGAATGGGACTAACAGGGAAGGACACAGTGACACGGCACAGGCAGCAAAGAGGGACACAGCTTAATGTTTCATCACCAGGATACAGTTTCCATAAGTTGTGTACTAAAGAACTTCCTGTTCTGATGCTTCTCAGACTGAGCGATACATTACAGTGCACAAGTCTCTGAAAACAAGGTCGGGTACTCAGGTCTTTTTTGTTTGTTTTTTGTTTGTTTTTTTGGCTTTTCCAGACTCAATGATAATATATGTCTACGGTTAAAGATAGTGACAATCATTGTGTTCTACATCAATTGAACTTGGGATATGTGTTATTTGAAGCTTGCAGTCGATGACTGACAGTGGCTCTCTTTTACTGACACATAACCATGACATCCATCCTTCCTTAAACTGACTGGATAAACGTAAATGCACAAAAACAATCCAATTTATTCATTTACTTGTTTGTTTGTTTGTTTGATGTGGACAGAGCATATTAATGAACATCAGTAACTGATGTAAACATCCTGGAGTTAGCAGACATGCAAATTTACATTCATTGTCCCAAGCTAGATAGCGCAAAGACAAACACACTGTGCAAAAACACAAAAGTGAACGATGTGCAAAACAAAATAAAAAAGAAACAACAATACATGAAAACATGTACATCAAATTAAAGCATACATACAAAGATGTATGTAATAGTAGTCTAGACTAAACTAGACTGTCTTTAATTCTAATGCTAGAATATAGATAATGAATCTGTTGCTGCTCTGGTTTTGATTGAGGTGTACTTTATTTCATTATATTTTAGCCAGAGGCTTATCTATGCTACTGTACCTGTACATTCAAATGAATAAGGATCTTTTGCTAGCTCCATGAATGCCTTTGAGAGTAGCGAGGCTCCTCAACATTGTCACGAAACCTCTTCTCTAGAATAAAACTATTTCCAAGTACTCATTGTATTTTATGTACTGTACTGTGTCAAATGACAGGACAAATCATTTGGCTGCTCCACATGATTTTCATCTTGTTTGGAAGTCATCATTGGACCATCCTTAACTCCCCTCTGCAAAAGTGAAGTATATTTAATTGCCAACCCACGCTACTGACTTCTAAGACATCCTAATCATGATCCCAACTGTTTGACATTTATGCCAGCTGTCTTGTCGTGTGAGTGCAAGAAAAAGCCCAATCATTCTTCTTGCTAACATCATGAGAACATCTAGTGGTTGGCTAATCCTAGTGAGGTTTAGAGGTTTTCTTGAAGAATTTAGAGACCACCTCACCTGAGTCAGATCTGGAAAGTCACATCCTTCCCTCCATTGTAGCAAGTGTTAAATCCTATTTTTTATTGTCTTGACATATTAATCCAAACTTTGTTTGATTGATTTTGTGAATATCAAACTGAAGGGCTACAAGTTTCTGTGTATTACATCACAAAGACCTTAATATACGGAAACAGACATGACGAACAATGACCTTAAATCATCCTACAAAAACGACACAGACTTCTTAGCAAAAGCAGCTTTACAGATCGCTCCCAGAGAAAGAAAGAAACATTACACTTCAGAAATGGGCTACTGTTTTGCGCAGCGATTGGCGTTAAGCTGTGTTTCAGAGGCAAATGAAAAGAAAAGGAAGATAATGAGAAAGGGGATTAACCACAGAAAGAGAGGAAAGAACCAGTTGGGCCTGTTGTTGAATACACACAATAAATTAAAAAAGGGCAAACAGGCTTTCCTCTTCCGGCCTCTATTGCCCTGCTGGAGTGTTGTTCACCTCAGCATGCCAGCCCTGAACCTCTACGGGGTTTTTTCTGTGAGTGACTGAGTGTATGTGTGTGTGTGTTGGGCATGGGGGTCTTCCAAAAAACATATTTGCATACAAACAGAATGTCCAAATGAACAAAGAGGAGAGAGGGAGAGGAAGAAAGTGAGGGAAGAAACAAACAGGGAAATGTGGTGAGTGTCAAAATGTGTGTGTGCACTAGTATGTATGTGTGTATCTTCTGAAAGAGAGCGCTGGGAAGGGGGTTTGTTTGTCCTCCTCAGGTGCTGAGGGGTTTTCGATTTAAGCAGAGTGGAGAATCTCATTACCTGAGTGCTGCACTGCTTGTGTATACACGCGCTATTCCAAAGAGGCTTCAACGCTTCTTCATTCCTGTACCTCTGTCTGTCTCTGTGTCTGACTCTCTCTCAGTCAGAAAAAGAGAAATTGCAATAACAAACTGGTCGGCTAAGCCGCAGAGGAGGCTCCAGGATCAAATGGCTCTTTTTCCCAATACAGGACTGTTACAGGTGGGATGCTTTGGTGGAATTACTTTAGTGAAGTGTGACCACCAATGACAGCACTTGAGAGGACGTGTGGGCATGCAGAACAAGGTGGTAGAGGAACGAATTATTCCAGTGCTAACAACTCTAGACCATGACCATTTTTAGGTAGCAAAGAGAAGAGTCATGAAGTCAACAAGCTAACTTACTAATGTCAGTTATAATATCTGATGATGAAAGTGTGGCATCATAACTGTGCTTATTATAAGCTAATTGTGCTTGTAATAAGCACAATAAGTTAATGGTCTGACCAAACCAAGTAAAGCTGTAGTGGCAAGTCTGTTGAACTGAGCAAAAGGTGTTTTTCAACTAATTCAACTTTTCATTTGTAAAAAGGAAAAGATTCAAGACCAAAAATCAAACAAGCACAAAAATATACGGTAAGCATCAAATGCAAAATTGCATTCTTCTTAATTGCTTCTTATATGATAAGCAATTTGCGCTTTTTTTTACAGATTTTTTAAATAGCTGGAGTTGCCCTGACTTTTCATTTATTGCCACCATCAGGTCGCAGTTTCAGTTTGTCCAGTATCTTATTTAATGACCATAATCTTGCAAAACTGAAAACATCTCAGCAATGCTTTGTGTTTTTAGCTAATGCTAGCAAGCTCACACACGCACATGTCATTTCTGCCACGAGAGGTCTCTCTATCAAAACAATATAAGACAAATAATAAAGTGGTGAAGTAGCAGTGGATCATGGGATTTGTTTATTCCATTGTTAAACAGCTACCACTGCAGATGAATCTACCTGACTTGGGCAAAATGTTCATATATGAGGTGTATGAAGTTTACAGCTTGCAGTTTTCCTTCCTCACTCACTGGAGTTGCCATGAAAGTTAGTGACAGATATTGTGACAAAACAGAAAACTCCACTACCTTGAAACAGATCAAGAGGTTTTCTTAGTTTGAACATTTCCTACACTATTTGAGGTGATGTTAGCACACAAATGTGAGAATTGAGTGTGGGTGAGGGAGGGGTCGTGGATAGACAGCGGCGCACCTCTTCTGATGTAATCAAGCTGCAACCGCCTGAGAAAAAATAACGACTGAGTAAAACTTCGGAAGTGACAATCACTGAACTCCTCCTCCAACCTCTGCAAGCACACTGAAGTAATTTACACGTACTGTAAGTAAAAATGTAGTTAGCTAGCAAAAACGTATAGCTAGCTTACTTTAGCTAAGTAAATTTTTGTGTGTTACTTAAATCTTTTATGTAATGCTAAAGGCATTAACTTATCTTGTAGTTACAGTGAGCTTTTAATAAAAAAATATCTAATATTAATTTGTGATAATTAGTCATGGAATAATATTACAACTGAATGTAACTTTTACTTGTGTAACTGATTATGTGGGCACTGCACTCTCAAATGGTAGTCTTTAATTTTTGTCTTTACTCATTCTTTACGGGAGTAATTGTAACCTTCCCTAAGTTTAGATTTTCAGTACTCTACCCGCTGCTGAAACATAACATAAAAGCAGCAACAACTACATGTAGGAACAGGTTGTAGAGGGAATGATTATACACAAATACATGGGAAATACAAAGATCCTTTGGTTTTTTATAAACCTGAGATTTTTATGTCAGGGACCTAACCTAACCTAAAAAAGTTTGTTCTTAAGTACAGGCGCACTTGCTGCTGATGCTGCTGTTCATATAGCTCACGTTTCATATTTCCTCTTGAGAGTCTATATTCCCCCTTTGTAATTATTGTCCCTCCCAAATGTGCTCGGGACAACATATGAGCACTAAATCAGCTCTAAAGCCTAAATCAGCTCACATATTCTGCTATCATCACTATCCATTACTTGTCAGATGTGTCAGGTGGCTGGCTGAAATTAATTTGTGGCTTCTAATTGGACTTTATGGCCTTTTCATCCTGCTGTTTTTGTGACAGACATGAGAATGACAGCAAGGGTCCCTTTTGGGCTCAGACCTGTGAGTCCCAACACCCACTCTACACCTTCGCTGTTTTTGATCTTTATTATTTGGTGTGTCTGGTGGAGTTGGGACATGTAGGCGTATGCTGCAGCATTACTGCTAAAGTAGAATAATAAGAAGTCACAGGTTTGTCTGTTATTGCATCCTCTCTTTTTACTTTTCTGACATTTCTTCTTAGTTTTTTTTTTTTGGCCCTAATTATTTATTATAATCACACCCTTTATGTGCTGTCAGTAAAAACATAATCTTGATATATCTATTATATTCCTCACTTCATCCTTTTTATCCCTTATTTGCATTTTACATTTCCAAAATTCTACCAGGTCTTTTTTCCCCTAAGAGTTTTAGTAGTTTAATCTCATCTCATCTTCCAGACTGCCACAAGCCTTAAGCATTTTCTATCTTTAGAGACTTATTCAAAAGAAATGCTGGTGTATGTATCTGTAGCCGAACAGCTCACATTCAAACCACTAACTCGCATTTCAAAAACCACATAATCATGCCTGTAGTTTGCTTTTAATTCTATTTTTAGTATGCTAGTGGCAGCCTGTCACCTCGTCTTTGCAAATCCGCCTGTCTCTTCCTTTACGCAGCAGAAGACCAAAATCACCTGACGGCACTGTTGTGACAAGCAGCACTCCAAACAATAATTCAATTTGTCGCTGCTTTGCATCTTTATTCTCGCTCACAGGCACACGTCTCTTTTCAATCAAGCAAAAGTAAACCAGATAGAGAAGGTGAGAGACACAAAGGGAGACGGAGAGAGAGATAGATGGAGGTGGCAAACAGTCTGGGAGCCCAGCAGAGTATGTTACATTGTTGCCAGCGTCAGATCACAGCACACGGCCCCATTTTTTTCATGTAAAACAACCACTGCTTTTGACAGCACGTGTGTTAAACCGCCCCATACCAAGTTTAGACGAAAGAGACCTCAGTGTAGAGTTACTGTTTTCTATCTTTTCCTTTACTTTCCTCCCAAACACTCACCCCATAACCATCCCTTCCCCTGATACTCCGGTGCTCTAATTGCTATCAACGTTAGTCACAAATGTTCAGGCCTTTTTTTTTTTCCCTTTTTTTTTTTCCAGGAAGAGGAATTATTACTGGCAAGCTTCACGTCCGTCAACACATACTAATTCCCGTTTTACTGCTTTGAGTCGCTTTGTGTGTGTGTAGGTGTGTGTGAGGTTGGCACAGCAACCAAACACGTCATTCCTGGCAGAACTTGGGTGGCAGAGTTGCCTTTAAACTGCAGACAGGACTGAGCTAAAGTCTGGGTTTGTTCTCCAAGACAAACGTTTGCCAGCTGAGAACACAGGAGAACAGCTTTTTAAAACAGGGTTCTCCACGTAAACAAAAAGAGGTTGTTTAGCATTAAACCAAATCAGAACTCTTCACTGTTCTATGACAACTCCTAAGTTCTATTTAGTACCACACTTGAAACGGATTTACTTTAATCCTTCACCCTATTAAAAAAAGAGCCAGAGTTTTCTGAATGATTATGGTTTAATATGAAATCACCACCTTCACTAAAGAACATTTAAATAAAGTTTTTTGTACCTAAACAAATCAAGTCTTTTCAGAGTCAATTTAACTAACACTTCATGAACTGCTCTCTTCACAGAAAATGTGCCAGAGAATTAGCTGAAAGAAACAGGACTGTGGTTTATGGCTTCAGAAAAGAGGAAAAAAAATCCCTATTGTTATAGACTAAATGATGTTGATAAAAGAAAGACAAAAAAATCATGTACAGATAAAAAACATCTGAATAGTTGATGAAATAGAATTATTGATGTCTCTTGATGGAATAATTAATTAAATGTACTGAAAGCATCTTTCACAAAACCCTCTATCAGTAAAACAGAAAACACAGAAATGACTGTGCTTTATAAATTTTAGGGTATTGATTTTGTAAACAAAACAACCAATTACTGTATATGATGTATACAAAATACAAACACTCATTGTAGAATGTATGCGGACTTCCTTGAAAATATTTACTGTTATTTTAGATGAACACTGTCTTGTAAACTGGTCTCAAATCAATGTTAAGTAGCTGATTTTCAGAGCAAAAATGTTATGTATTCATAAATGTGGGTTTGCATCTTATATGCAATTACATCTTTTTCCATGGGTGTTCTGTCATGAATATATAGATGAACTGTTATGCAACCAGTTTGTGTGTTTTCTGTGTATTTATGTACTTGCCTCAACAAATCATACCACAAGGACACGGACAATCCGTCTTTTATCTGTATCTATGTCTCTGTTTGGACACCTAACTTGTGTGGAAGGTTTCATGCTGTTGTTGTGTAATTGGCTGAAGCTGGAAACTGAAAATACACAGGTCCCTGGTGAGAGGTGGGGCTCAGTTGGGGGGTTGATAGGAAGTGGGAATAGCTTAGTGCTGAGGGAAGAAGATCCAATGTCTAAATGTGTTGCTGTGTAGGTGAAATACTGGAGAAACCCTGCTGGGCCACATTTCACAACTCTCTGAGGGGCTGTATAGGGAGAGCTTTCCCACTGTACCTATAGTAGCTGCAGACAGGCTGGTGCACACACACACACACCTTACACCACCCCCTCACACACACAGCACATACAAAACCTTTACCAAGAGCCAGATACTGCAAGTGTATACATATACACTTACATATCAGTATCAGTATAACATGCTATTTTCAAGCTTAGTCATTTTAAAGTTTTATCTTCAGTTAAAGAGACGGTGTTATGAACAAGACAAAATATTTACAAATAAAAATATGACAAAGGGGAAGAGAACAAACATACAGTTAATTTAGCTCTTTGAGTTACATCAATATTTTAGCTAACAATGTAAAGTATGCCTCTGGGTGCCAAAAGGCGCAATGTCACAAGATCAATAAAATTGAAATATTTATGTCCTTGGGAGCATGACATGCTCGAGTGTTTTACAGTAAAATGATGAATAATATTCTGTGTGCAAACATTACGTTCTTGCCTAACTGTGGCACTAGAGGGAAGTTTACAGAGTATTCAACAGGGAAATGTATTATCCCCTGGAGAGCATGAATATGCTAAGGGAATTTTACTGCAATCTCACAAAAACACTGTGATTATTTTCTTTTAAGGACAAGTAGGAATTCTTTGCTCAAGTTTAGCTCTAAAGGAAATCTCATTAATTGTTTTAAATGGAGGGGGTTAACTCCAGCCAAGGATGAATATAATCTGGTAAAATCATGGTCATCTGGTTATTAGAAAAAATAATAAATAATATTTTTGTCTCCAGGTGGAGTGGTTGCCAAAAGTGCTCTAGATGCCATGAGCATAAGTATCAAATTTCTAGAAAACTCTGAAAAACTGTAATTATTTTCTGAGATACCATGTCATGTTTGCTGCAAACTAAGAAAGGTCACCAGGCTACCAAACTTTAACCCTAATTTCATGTCAATCTAGCCATTGTGTATAAAGATGTCTTGCTCTCGGTTGGACCCACTGGACAGATATGCAGACAGGTGAAAGCATTGATAATAGAAAATGAAAATTTTAGGGCTAAATTCAAAAATGCAGTCTGTTCAGCCTAAAGAAATGGTAATTTGCTTTGTTCATTAAGGTGACTTTTAGAGATGTGCAGATCTCACCATACAATCTAAACATGACTGGCATATATATATGTCAGAGCTATACATGAAATATGCAGAACATGGGAGAAGTGCAAGGCAAAGGGCCACTTTACATTCAGATCAGCAACGAAACCACTGGAAGACCCCAACAGGATTCCAGTGTTGGTTGCCAGGGCAACATCAGCAGAAACTTCCAACCATTGTAGCCAAACTGCAGAAGATGATGAAGAGAGCACAAAACAACAGAGTGGAGGGGGGGACAAAACTGGAAATACAATAAACCCATGCTGGGTACATTTTAGCACCATGACAAAAGAAAGAAAGTTTGGAAAATGTGTTGAATGTTTAAGCAGATGATGAAAGATGAGCCTCAGCCCGCCAAGCAGTTGTTTTAGCTGTCGCTTTGTAGCCAGGACCCTCCAGCTACATCACACACACACAAATAAGCACACACAAAGAAACACAAATGTTTATATTGAGTCATTTTGCTTTCCATGGTTTCCACCTTTCCAAGCTGAGAAGACAGGTGAGGAGGCAGAGAAGAGAAGTTAGTCGCTTAACAATAGACCATCCACAGATCTTCCTCATACACACACACACACACACACACACACACACACACACACAGCACAGTAGGAACAAACAGACAACAATCTCTCAGCTGCCAGCAGCCTCGGAACAACCCGTAAGACAAACACCAATCCATGCTTTTATCTTGCTCCCGGGCAGCCAGCATCCACCTGGCAACACTAAACACTTAATTAGACAGTAACACTACAGTTGCATACTACTCCACATACAGGCGAGGTCCCATGGTCTTGTTAGCAAGGCAACCATGGCATCGAAGAGACACTACAACAACTACAACACTACGACACTAGTGGCAAAAGCAGTCCAGTGCCAACATTGAGGCCGTATTAAGATAAAGGCTCTGGATGAAGATCTTATCGACAGATAAGCTCAATAATCCACAGTGCTTTCATGATTCAGACTGCTCTATTGTTGTCTGTGTCAACCTGCCAACAGATCTGGCACAGATATCTATGTCTTTCTTCACAAACAGGGCTATCAGTGTTCTGCTATGCCTCATAGCCTGGATAGAATTCATTGTTATGGGTTTTGGAAAACGAGACTGACTTTTTGGTTTGATTTTGGCTTTTTTGTACATTGAAATTTTAGACTACAATATCCAGAAAATAACAATTTACATTTGCTTGTGAATCTTCAAGCTTCAGGAAAACTAGTAAAACCCTATAATGAAACATGAAATTGCTTCACTAATACTAATGCAATTCCTTGGTTAACAGAAAATTTATGATGGGGGAGAGAGATTTAACATCTCTTGAACACCTCAAAAAATAGAAAATCATGGTCCTCCCTCCCCTGTTTGCGTACAATAAAGCAGTAACGCACTCCACTGAAAACTCAAGTGAAACTCACTTAACTCTAAAAGATTTGTAGCCTTGTCGTTTATGAAGGCTTTAGTGAAATCACAAATTACATTTATCTTTTCAAGCATCAGTAGCTTTTTACAGCTCTTTCCATGCACTCAGCAAAAAAAGTCAGGGCGTGAGGTACCCAGACAACTAGCACAGCAAATTAGCAGCTGCCTTGTTTTGCCACCTCAGCATCTAAAGCCCAAAAAAGTGCGCCAAGCAGTGAAGACAATTTTACATAGTGGGTGAACTGTGTAATTACACGTCACATGATACACTGGGTTTTTTCACTTTAAGCTTGTTTGTCAAAGAAACAGCTGTAAAATGGTGGATACATTTTTTGAGTGTCACAATCCTGGGGAAATGACTTGTATCCCATTTGATTTATTTGGACTGATAACATTTAGAAAGTCTATAAGACAACATTCAGCATTTAGTCACTTTAATCACCATTCAAGTTAGCAAAAGGCTAGACTAAGTAGAACACCAAAATACTCTCCTGAACATGTTGAGGCCAGTGTAGCTTGCTCTAACACAGGGCATCCAGTGAAAGGGCAGCAATTTGAACCCAACTCAGCAACAAAAAAGGGTCTCGGGCATTATGTAAATATTATAATCTGACTTAACAATAACTTAGACACAGCCAAATGATGAGCATACTACAAAATAGCAGAATAACCCAAACTATTTTAATGTGTAATCCACAGCAATTCAATGCCCAGGTTCCACAAAAGCTAATCATACAAATGCCAAACATAAGCTTTTAAGTTGGTCATGTTTCTAAATATTTTGACAAATATATTAGTGCAGAAAACATATATCTAGCCTACTTAGTGTGCAGGGTGATAATGGTGTAGAGGTTTTTTTTTATTATTTCTGTGAAGACTAGGTTTTGATATTTCAAAGTTTCAGAGTATTCTTTTAACTGGATATGCAAATATGCAATTCCCAAAATTGGCTTGACATAATATCACAGCAGTATATCTTTCCAATCTTGCTGCTGCAGTGCTACTGTACCATAAAATTTGGAGACAACGCAGAATTCACATTAAAAAGGGGCAGGGGAGAACAAGGCAAACAAGTCTGATGATTTACAGTCTAGCTTCTGGAGTATCTTTTTAAGCAGGATGAATGAGGAGAGACAAGATAAACGACAAGAAAGGCTTTCCTCACATGTGCAAACACTTTTCTACTGCCGAACAACCAGAGGCCAAATGAACTGTCTGTTCAGTATGTGAAGCGTGAACAAATGCCTTTCACATTAAGTCAGGACCCTGGAGACCTAGATAGTGTGAGTGTATGTGCATGTGTGTTTGACTGGAGAGAGAGAAAATGGGTCTGTATTATTAGAGCTTATATGTGTGTGTACACACCTGCATGAGCCATGACTTATCATGCAAATAAAGGCAAGCACCTTATTATAAAACATTATGGTTCCCTCTAAATACTTAATTTAAATTCAACCGATGCCATGTTTAGATAGACGTATGCTGCAGGCGGATAATCCTACGACCTAATTGGCTGAAACAGTGCTTGCAATCGGATGGTGGTGTTGGCAGGGTAACCTGAGGAAAAAGAGGAAAAGATGAGGGTAAAAGGTAATATTACCTTCACAGACAGAAAATGAAATAACTGTGAAGAGCCTTTAAGTCAACGCGATGAATAGAAGAGGAGAAGGAGAAAGATGAGAAGGATAAATAGTAATAATGAACATATTTAGAGTGATGATGCCAGCTAACTACGGTAACAAGGACAAGGTTAATTGCAAACTGCCATTTAAGTGACTGCTGTGACCTGCTGCTTTAGTGAAATGCATGTAAGTGGCATTGGGGAGCATAATTTGATTATGCGTCAATTAACAACAGTAGCACACACGTACAGTCAGAGTGCAGATGTTTGGTGTGTTACACCCTAAAAACTCAAAATGAAAACCAGGGAGTATTTTTATTCACTTGTCAACCCCTAATGGTGGTGTCAGGCGGCTGCAGGGATGGTAATGTTTTCCAACACTTTGATGAATGAAAAAACTATTGAACAGCTCCTTATTCTCTGTCTCCTGACCTCCGTGACCCATTGGCGTCTTCTCTAGCACCAGCATAAGTATGAAATTTTAGTTTTTTACTTAAGTATTTCAACAAAAACAGGATATACAACATGGTACAGACATCTTTTACCCACACAACCACTGCATGAATAGGTAATTTAGTGATCCACCAGTCTAGTATCTCCACATTTGGAAGGCAACATTTGGAAATCAAGCTAGCTGTAGCATGACACTCCTTAGTAAGAAAGTCTGCAACTCCGGCTCACGTTGTATTTTGTATTTTGTCGCTCTGTATTTTAAGGCCAGTTTAGACCAAAGACTCATGATGAAACGAAATGGTTGCAGGGAAAGTTGTAGCAGATTAAACTGGTCCGTCTCAGCCCGACTCAAGCCGGCTGATGGTGTTGCCTGCAGACACTGTTGTCGCCAGAGGCCAGTTTTAGAACGCAAGGCCCATCACTTGTTTCAGCAGCCAATCAGCTTTTAGCTACGTCACCTGTCACCAAGAACTGCAGTGTAAAGCAGCCAATAGTAACAAATGCTCTCTTAAATTACTGTGACTGGCCAGAAATACCCCGTCACAGTCTGAATACAGAACCAAGCCTGAAGAGGAGAGGTGCAGAAATGTGGTGATCTTTCAGACCACCTGAATTACAATATGCTGAAAGGTCATTATGGATTTTTAGCACGATGACAGCAAAAATCAACTGTCTACTTCAACTTTAAACCTGGGATTGGTAATTCTGTTGGGATGCTTTTATTGGCATATGTAGAAAACCTCTTTACAGCCTGATCGCATTTAAACTAATGAATGCTTTAAGAAAAATAGAAAAAAAAAATCAATTTTCTACAGCTACAGCAAGGCTGTAATACGCCAAATTTCGAATTTAAATGGCCCAAAGAATTCACTCAACGCCTACCTGTCTGCCCTGACTTCGCACACTCTGCCTGGCATTTATTGTGAGCGATCGAACTACGCACCCACAAGGAAAAACGCTACAGCTGACAAATCCCAGCTGACACCGGACAAATAGCACAGTACACCCTGGATAGGTTGTTATGAAATCTCAAGATTAACATAAATAGACAAACAACCCTTGCACTCACATTCACACCTACTGGAAATTAAGAGTGACCAATTAACTCCACACAGCAGGAGCAAAGCCAACAGGCAGGTTCAAACCCAGTACATTCATGCTTAGTGGTGACAGTGTCGACCACAGCACCACCTTGTTGCCAACCCCACTCAAAAGTTAATTTTGTCAAAATCTTTGGCTTCTGAACAAGTACCTTCAAAGCTAATGACATTCCCAGTGTGTTAACTAAGAGGGCAAGCATGCTAAAAAATCAGACCAACTAGAGATTTTATGTGAATGAGACACACCAGCAATTTCGCAGGTTTATTTGCAAACTCTTGTCAAAATAAACAATTGTCTTATTCCAAATCATCAATCAACTCTCCCAGAAAGTGGCATATAAGCTACCCTTTTGTCTTGTTTTTTAACATGATATTAAGACTGATATGACTCACTGCATTAGATCAGTAATACAATTTTTATTTTTCATCCTGATAAGCTGTGTGGTTGCACATCGGACTGCTGCCTCACAGCCAGCTCATATCAGCTGATGCTTTTACATGCAGTGGATGAACTGATTATCATGTATTTCTATACTGTTTTTAGATTTTTAATCCTTGAACATTCATGAGTTCAAAAATTCAGTGTTCTTCTGCTATCACTTATTCTCACCCAGGAGGGCTCTTAAACCAGGAAGTGGAAGGAATTACCCACAATTCCCCTATGGTGGTGGAGGGTGGGACGTGAGTTTGGACTGTCAGCGTCCCTTTTGCTGCTCATTAATCACTTAGGCTACTGTGGGACGGGCCGCCAGGGATCAGCAACACACACATGCCAGCACACACACTCTTAAATTTAAAAAAGATGTGAGTGCAATACTAATGCATAATCTGTCTCTCCCTGAAACAATCAATATACGCAAAATAAAGAAACCCTTTTAAACATTAAGGGGCTTTCTTGCCAGTACAAATGCACATATCGGAGACGAGCACAGTGTCACTGCTCATCACCATAGAGAGGAGACAGAAATAGAGAGAAGACGAACACAGCTCAGAGTTGCTTGAGGCTGGTCGACAACTCAGAGAGAGGAGAGAGAGAGAGACGAGCACAAAAGGAGTGCTTTCAATAACGGAGACTCTCTTCATTCAAGAGGCTGCTATCATATTATACAGTCTCATGTCCCTTCACAAGATGTCTTTCCGGACCCACAAACTCCATATTTATGCATGCGTGTTTATATCTACTTAGGTGAATAGTGATTTCTTATTGATTTAATGCTAATAATATCCTAGTATTCTGAAATGTCCTTAAATCTGTAACCTTTCTATCACTTGTACATAATAATTATGCTAAAGCCCCTGAGTGCAGATTTTAGGATGTTGCAAATATTTCTGATGATAAAACTGTTTTCTGTAGACTGATGAGACAATCCTAGTGGCAATTAGTGCAAACTATGTTTCATATTCAGACCATTAATTTGAGCGTCAGATCAGTGGGGAAGCTGTCATTTTTTTCTATTACCACAAGATGTCGCTGAAAACTGAAATTTTTAAATCATACAAAGTGGTTTTTCCATTTTACATAACATCATGCGGAGGTTACTCAGATCGTTAGGAGAGCATTATGTTTTCTGTGGCACTGGAAGAGGTTTGTGAAACAAAATGACCCTTGATGATGATATCAAGGTTATCTCTGTTTCAGTTTAGAAGCTAATTTTTTTTTCTTTAAAAAACAAACCAAAAAAAAGCAGCATTACAAACTAGAGTCATTAATTTGCCTCAAAGTTCATTCTTGTTTTGTGGATGTAATGCTTTGATACAAGGTTGTCAACAGCAGCATTAAAACCTCATTTCACACTCTTCATCAGTTGATTTAAATTGCTCAGTTGGTCACGACAAGCTAGTTAATGGACCTTGAGTGAAATCTTTGTTTTCAGACTGAGGTTGCGGTGTTTGAAAGCCATGGCCTTTTAATGGGAAAGAGCAATGACTATCATCCACTATCTACTTGCATTTATGACAAGTGTAGGAACCAGCATCCTTGTTGTCTTGGCATTAGCTGCTCTAAATTTGACCATTGTTTTTACACTCTTTCTCTTGCAAACATCTAAACTTAATGGAAGTGCAACATTAAATCACTGACGTACACCTTTAATTGTCTGTTTCAAACTGTCTGCCAGAAATTCATGTACAGTAGCACAGCACTGATTTGAGTCCAGGTCTCGAAAGCCTTTGTATTTACTGTTGAAAGCACAAGGTTCTCTACATCCTAACATAAGGAGTTAAATCCACTGAGTAAACACACAGAGGAAATAACAACAGAACCCTCATCCTCAAACAATATTAATAGCGTTAATCTAGGTCAGGAAAATTCAAGGGACATTTATAATTTTCTCTTTGATGTTTAGGAAAATGGATTTTTTTTTTTAAATATCCAATATCTTTTTAAAAGCTATTTGAAATATTGTCACAATGACCAAAGCACTAGGAGAAGGTTAAGGTCCTAAAATTTAACATAAAGAAATGAAAAAACAAGTTAGGGTTAGGGAGAGATAAACCATACATTCAAAGTTTACTTTGTAAATACATATCTAAAATATGATGGAAAATGAGCTGGATAGTTCTTTTTCTCTTCTTTGTTTTTTTCAGGGGAATTCTCTGTTGGTTTGTCAATCTAAGGTACATGAATATTAGCAAACAGCTGTTACTCTGACCTGTGACCTTGATATAAGAGTTCTATAATGCTGATGATCTAGCACATGAAAAGAGGGCAGACATTTCATTGTCGCATTTGTATTTTGATCTAGATTCTATGTTCACATTTTTTTCTCATTTCTCCTTGAATATCTCCATGCTCTTACTCTGAAACACCTCCTTACACACACTTCACCAGCTAGCTCTTTAAGGACACCTCTGGAGAATGCCTGAGCGAAAGCTTTTCATGCTCTTAGCCATCAATTGACCAATCAAGGCTTGCCAAAGTAAAGTGACTGTCACTGCTGCCGCTACAGGGACAAATGGGAGTACACAGAGCTGTTTTTCAACAACAGCCGTTCACTATAAAGCACGATGAACAATTCATCCACTTGTCAAAACACACACAGCCTCATAGGAGATGGAAGCCTGCCAGAACACACACATACACATTATTGCAAGATGATTCAATGATGTGATGATTAGCCTGGAAGTGAAATTTACGTATGTTTTGAAGAAAAATGGCCCTACTCAGGTGGCTCTGATCGCCCATCAAGACAGATGGGATAACTGAAGTCCTCTGTGCTACTGAACCTGTCATCAGTGACTCACAGCTGAAACCTAACAGATTTGACAATGGAATGAAACAACAGAGAAGGCAGAGATTCATTTTTCCCAAACATCAACCTGCAACACCCGCTTATAAATGTCAGCCTTAGAGAAATTGAATGACACCATTTGTCTGTGTTTATTAGGCTGGGATAATCTCGGTCTCAGTGACCTTTCAGAGTACATAACACGCCAAGTTAACTAAGGATAAGTCCAACTTGGAGTTCATATGACTGGCGGAGCCTGAGTGCTAGCATCCCTACGGACTCATCACCTCGGTTATACAAAAAAAAAAAAAAGGAGCAGTAGACCCAAGAGTTCATTATGAGAAAGGCCAGAGTCCATTGGGAGAATGTCAATTTTTTTTATTAGGCTACTTAAATACCCAGTCCTAAATGCCAAAGTATTAGAATCCTGCAAGTCATTACTGAATTGTGGGTGCCATGTCCTCAGAAGCAACTTTGTGCAGTTTGTTTGAGAGGATCAGGTTTGAATTCCATAAAGTCGAACTGAGATATGGTAGGCTATCTGTGTGGATGATCACCAAAAGTTGTTGATCATATGACTGCAATTATAACAGCCACAAAGTGAGTTAACCGGCTGGGATAAGGTGACCAGATGCTCCCGATTTCCGGCAGCAGTCTCCATTTTGGGTGACCTGTCCCCGGCTAGAACTGTCCCCCAGATTTCAACTGTGGATTAAAAAACACTAAGTGAATAGATGCTGGTTGTGCGCAGACAAATGCAGTACCACCTGTGACCACAATGTGAGTTGCCACGGCAGAGTGGGCCTGTCCGTATCATCTCTTTTACTCTACAGACAGAAGAAGATGTACAAATTGATGTACGACAGTAACATGTCGTTGGTGTGGCTGTAACAAAGCTTACTGTAAAGATTACAATGTGATAGCTATTACTATATTTTATGACATGACTGTTCTAGAAGAGGAGGATTACTGATAGAAGGAAGAGAGAAAGAGACAAAAGGGAAAAAAGCAGAAGAATTGAGAAAGTAGGCTAAACAAGTCAAGGGAGGAGGATGGCGAGAGTAAAGTGAAAAGGTAAAGAGAAGAGAAGGAAGAGGGGTAAAGAAAAGGAGAAGACAAAATTAAGAGGGTAAGAAGAGCGACACAAAGAGAGGGAAGAGGAGAGCAGACAAGAAGAGGGATGGGTCTTTTAAAGAAGCATAAATGCCATTTTAATGATACTGATATACAGTTACATAACCAAAAAGTGATCCACTGGAATGAGTGCCGATGTCAGCAAGCAGGCCAGATAATTTAGCCAATTAATCTAACTTGCTAGCTCCCACTTTCCAAAGTAAAATACAAATTTAACAGCATGATTACTGAACAGAAGCATTATATGAGTAACAAATGTTTAATTATCAAAGAACATAACCTTGGTGTCTTGATAAAAAAAGGGGGAAGCAGATCACGTAAGCCTATAGTTTGGTGGCTATTCAGAGCAACACCAGCACTTAGATGTCAGTCAACCGCAGCCATGGGATACGCCCACTCAGAAGCTTTAGGCTTAGATGTTTCAACAAATATATCCAAAAATGATTTTATCCTCTTTCAAAAAATTAAAGAAAACACATCATAACTGTAGTATCACTGCAGTTTAGATTTTCTGACACAAAAAATGAGGAAAAGTCAAAGCCAGTTCAACTTTAAAGTTACAGAGTTCAAAGCAGCTACAAAACTCCCTGCCATTCATTTAAAATAAATCTGGGACGAAATAAATAAGATTTTTTTCCCGTTTAAAATTCAACTTTTTCAAATTCTTACTGCCCTTTAGGCTCACCGATGCGTGAAAGTACCCAGAGCAGCTTAAAATTCAGTCCAGCACACCTCTGTCAATAATCTAATAAACCGAACGTTACCTCCAAATGTCACTTTTTATGTGATTTACTGACCGATTTGTCATGAAACTCCAGCAAATTTGAGCAAGATAGGACTGCTGGCTGTTTCATGGTCAGATTAGTTTCTTTTCCATGTTACTTGTTTTTGTTTTATTTATTTTTTTCAGAGCCGCTTGCTGCCACTGCCAGTAAAACAGCAATGTGTTACACTGACAAAAGGCTCTGATTGCAAGTGATGTCCCCACCAGACACCAGCACCAGTCCCCCCCGGCGTCTGTCAATATCCATCACAAAGACTGCTCTTGTTAGTGTAGCTGCTCTCACTTAACCCCGCCCTAAGGAAAAATCATTGTAAACAGCTTTTCAGTTATCATACTTTATACCATCAAGTATCATCTTCAACATAATCTCTTAAATATCCTTAAACTATTCCTTCAGAAATGTATCATTGCTGAGTGGTCACTTAAATGGATGGATGCGTTATATGTTGTACTATTTTGTCAACAGATATTACTGTTTAATTCCAGTGGGACTTGTTTTTTGTGAAATCTGTAAAACAATCACCTGATATCTACTTCAGTGCCACTGTTTATGCAGACAGTACAGGCATAGAAAGTAGGCTACTACATGAACTCTGATATGAGCCAAATCAGGTTTCAAACCACAAATAAACAAGGCGCTGCAAAATTCATGGACAAAAAGCTCCATCAATATTTAAGTCATGGCTTTGTATGACTGAATCAAGCACAGAGCTGTCTGTTAAGTTCACGCTCCTTGTCTCCACACTGGTTCTGTGCGCCCACGGGCGCGTCCTTGGACTCCTTATGAATGTATCACGCATAGTGGCATGAGTGGTTACTATTGTGGTTCCCAAAGAGGGGTCAGGGGACCAATCCCGGGTCACTAATTAAGCACTGAAGTGGTTCCCCAGGTCAGATTAGGCGTGTACGCGTTCTACTGCAATTTAATATTAAAAAATGTTCAAACAAAGGACAAAGATGAGACCAAGTTTCTCTGCGCGGTGCCACTGGCAGAAGCAAAATATTCATGAACATGGGCCACCGGGGCCTAGCTTATGCATGTCAGAAGCGACAGAGTGTATATGTCTATTTGTGGGGCTCTTGACATGAAAGCATTTAAAAAGTAGGCCTACAGATGTTTCGACAAAAGCCGGTGTCTGACAACATGCACTGCGCGTCCAGCTGGACCACCTGGATGCGTAAAGACCACACCATGCCTCTTCATCTGTGAGAGCAGCGCAGCGTGCGTCAGCGGCAGCACCTCCTGCGAGAACAATAACTTGTTTCCGATGATGTGCGCTGTGGCTGGAGTGATGGATGATAGAAGGTGACAAAGAGAGGTATGGTGAGGATGGTGCGTGAACCAGCGGGTCGTGACGGGACCAGGACGGGAAAGACTACTTACGCTGCTGTTTTCTCCTGTCCAGTGGACCATCGCCTGGTTGTGGGTCGCATCCCCTTTGAGCACGAACGAACTGCTGTGCAGGGACATTTGTTTATCCCGGGACAGTGCTCTCCTGAAGCGGGGTGAGCTTTCCACGCCGAAGTCTTTCTCGTCACCGTCGGTCGGTAGGCTCGGTGTGGAGCCTCCGTCTCCGCCGCCCATGTCAAACGTAGGGTCCTCCCCGCCGCGCCGGTTTAAAGCCCTGCTGTCACAGCGCACGGGTCCCGGGAATGCCATCCAGGCCGAGACGGTCAACAGAAAGACGCAGAGGTACGCAGCGTCAGAGACCGTCTTTTTAGGGAGCAGAGATGCCATGCTTCGCGCCGTAGTAGCGCTCGTATCGCGGAGACTGATGAAGAGACTGTTGATGCTTGTGGGAGATAGATAGGTGTATACTGTAAGCCGAGAGAGAGAGGGAAGGAGGGAAGGAAGGAGGGAGGGAGGGGAACTAGAGCGAAGGCAGACAGTGGTAACAACGTGGACGCGTGTCTGTGCCAAGGGGGATCGACAGGACGGCGCAGCGGTGCCATCTGCCGTCCAGCAGCTGCAGCCCCCGCGAGCTGTACTGAGCCCATCTTCACAAAGTGCCACCACATGAGGAATGTACATTGTTAAGATGACATATGATGCATTTCAAAGTTGCATTGATTATAATACACTGTAATGTGCGACAGATTAATAAGAGTATGTAGGTCTATGTGAGGGCCCATAGGAGCCTGGAGATTGGGTTTTCAGTTCTATATCATCTAAAAAAAAATATATGATTCTCAGAAAACTGGGGGGAAAATCCTAAACCACAGTTAATTCTCTCACAACCCTCAATGCATTTCATGTTGCTTTTTCCATGGTTGCATTAAAAAGTCAAATGGAAATTAATAAATGTCACGGAGCCAAATCTGACAGGAGAGTCCTGCAGCCTTTCACAACCTTCCAGCACTGCCGTGGTTCAAGTTTGATACTGAGTGAAACTTTTATTATGATCTATAATGCCTTTTCATTCTCCGCCAAATAAACTTCCTAAAAAGATTTGATAAGAGATTTGAAAGGATTTGCATTTAATGAAATGCTCAAATAAAATCTTGAGTTATTTATCAAATCTTTTCTGATATTGACAATGAACTGATTAGAAACTTACACTAACTTTCCTTTACAAATTTTCCCTTGGTTTGTTTTTCTTTGTTTAAATTTGTTTAAACAAATTTCTGCATTTTTGAAAATTTTTTACCTTTGTTTCCGTTTCAGAAGATAAAAACAATGAAATGACCTATGGCAGCTGAAAACATTCTCCAAAAAGTCACTGCTGAACTGTATTTACATGCTGTCAGCCTACTCATCCTCTTCACTGCTCCACTGCCTGTGTGCTGGCGGCCAGCTGTCCAAGAGGTCATAGTCCACATTTGATCCCACTTAGTGATAGCTCTGCTCTTTGTCCGGCCTCCTATCCAATAATAGGCAGAGGCTGGATTGACCCATGACTTAGTCGGTCAGGATCAGTAAGGGTCTCATCAGGGCAAACAACGACAACTAACATTAGGCTGTGGCCACAAAAGCCCACTGATGATTTTTCTATTTGATTCTGTAGATTGTTAATTTTACTGATCATAAAGTGAGGTACACAAAAACAGTGCTACATGTAACTGGCAGGATGAACCCTTTCTCAACAATGAGTGCCATGGTTTGCTGGTGAGACTGCAGGGCCTTTGACTGTAGTAAAATTTTTAATGAACCGCAATGCATTTTTCACTTAGAAGCAGCATGTGGTGATGTGGAAATGGTAGAATAATACAAATAATGGAAGTGGGCATCTGCTCAGACCCCAAGTGGCCCCAAAACTCCCAGGTTCACCCCGTGTAGCAGTTAATTTATGGTAATTTTATTAATATAAGCTGCAAAGAAAAAGGGGCTTAAGGCGGCTTCTGCATCTGTGTCTAATCTTGGGGCCCCATGTTAAAGCTCGGTGTCAAAATCGACTTTCAATACCTGTTCTGTTTTGTTATCGTGTTTAAATGGTGCACATTCTTAAATGCTAGTAAGTAGAATCATACCGGTCTATTTTTGACTCCCCACCATTGCCCCATCTTCTAAAAAAGTTATTGTTAAAATTTGACCTAGTTTATTCGTTAGTAGATATCAGACTTAATTTTTAACACATTCCCCGCCATTCATGTTGAAATATGGTATAGAAACACTATAGGACAGGTGAAAGTTGCCAGGTTATCAATTCATTCAGATGCGTTTTGATA
>JAPQLA010000016.1:2991577-3004998 GCA_029822935.1 Naso vlamingii
TACCGTAAAACCGTGAAACCGTGATATTTTTGCCTAAGGTTATCATACCGTCAGAATCTCATACCGGCCCATGCCTAATCGTAGCATTCCCATGTCTGAGGATGAGTGTTTGTGCTGCAGGGAATGGGACTTAGCAAAGGCTACCCTGTTAGAGCTGGTGACAACGACTGAAGGTGACAGAGAGATCCAGCTGTGCACCCTGACTTCTAGCCGCACATAGAGCCAGCTGTGCTGAGGACATTCCTACTGGTATCAGGGAAACCATGCAGACATTGGTAGAGCATGTCACGTCCACCCAGAAAGGTCCTACCCCAGTCAGGTATCAAACCCAGGACCCTCTTGCTGTGATGCAACAGTAAGCCAACATGCTGCCCAAAAATCAGCAACAATAAAACAACATGCAGCACTACTAAAGTGAATATAATTTTACTTAAAGGAAGCCTAAATTTAAGGTTTTTGTGGTGAATTCTCAATTAATTTTATTATATTCATTGTATAACATAACTGAATACTTAACATTTCCTGCAGTGTGGGAAAATGATAATAGCAAGAGTGAAACATACAACTGGAGAAACATTCAGTTGCTCCTATGCATGCTCAAAATGGAGTAATTTGAAGTAAATTATAGGCAAGACGAGCTGTAGATCATCCCTTGGGCGTGTATGAGCACGGGTAGGTTCAGAACTGTTGGTGCAAATGAGTAAGATGTAGGTGAATAAATCACAACAATCACACACAGAGGCCACAGACAGCTGTTGAGAGTCAGATATATATTTACAGGTCTCCTGTGGCTCTGTTAAACTGAAGCACATTTATCTTCATATCATGTAATTATCTGAGAAAATTTCATGACGAACAACGTTCAGTTGCATGTTAACAAGCTTTCTTGCTCAGTCCAAGGTTTGCCCCCCCTCCCTGAGCTGTCTCTACCCTGAGATGAAGCAAAACCTTTTTTATTCATCCATACTTCTCATCTTCAATCACACACATAAACAAGACAGTGCCACAGGCATCCATCAATGAGCACCATGAAATATTTACTCATTTTATTTTTCCAAAGAGGTCATACTGTGCAGATATATTCTGAAATGTATCTCTTTTTTTGCAGCTTTTCATCAGATGCATACAACAGAACTCTAACATTTTATGTCACATACAGAAATGTGATGACATAATTTTCTTATAGATATGGATTTATAGACCACATGGATACATATGAGCAAAGTATGAAAAAGCTACAAGGCCCCAACCCTTCTCAGGGGATTAAAGGTGTGTCTGGGACATCTGGGAAATGTAGGAAACCTAAACAGCATGAGTCAATATTTTTATATGAACAATGAAATAAATTCATAGTGTAAAAGAGGTAATCAGCAACTCTACGTTCAGCTTGTAAGATATTTGCTGGTTCTTCTTCTTCTTTTTTTTGTTTTTGTTTTGTTTTGTTTTTTTTAGCAAAAAAGCTTTGAAATTAATCCTACTTCCCCTACACCAATTGGCAGTCAACTGACAACTACAGTGAATTAAGTCAAGTCAATTTTACTTACATGGCGCCAGATTAAAACAAAAGTTGTCTCCAGACACTTTATATAGAGAGTAGGTTTAGAACTATAATTTAATTAATAATAAATAATTTAATTTATAATTTAATTTAAAGTTTAGTAAAGATTTAAAATTCAACAATAAGTTGAACAGCCAAATATTTTTCTCAAGTTTTTGCTGAGAGCAAAACCAGATGGCCAAAGTTTAAACTCACAAAAGAATGCTAATGTAGTTTAATGTAGGCTGGATGTATAAATAGGGTTTTTCTTGCCAACACATCTTTCACACCAACAGTGTGAGGTAATATACGACAGTGTTGATTACGCTAAATTCATCATCCCCCCAATAAACTTACGCAAATTTTAGGTTTTTATGAAGTTGCCATAGTTTACTAGTTAGTGAACATTGGCCAGTTTGAGTAACATACGAAACAACAATGGAGTTGTGTTTCTCGCTATGTGTCAAATATATTTACACTCATTTTAGCTTTGTTTCGTCTCTACCAACTTTTGCAAAAATGTCTGGCAATTTAGCTGCTAAATCTTAAGCTATATACCAGCATGTCATAGCGTAATTTGTTTGCTATAAACAGCTGCCTGCTGCAGCTGGACGCAAAAAGACTTTGGAAGTTAGCCTAAACAGTAAACTTGTGGGCTATAAAACAGAAACTAAAGCTGTAAGAAAACATAAATCTCTATAGAGCTGAGGAGAGCTACAGTTCAGTGATAAATCTTTGTGGGCTTACTAATACAAGGGACCACTTTCACAGCATACACAGGCATTTCTTCTTTGTTAATATGAAAATACTTATTTTGTAGTGCTGTGTGAAGTAAAAAGTACATGGCACATTAAAAAAAAGTGGTACTAAATAACAGCATTCACTTTTAATATTTAACACATGATCATTTCTCTGCCCTATGGTAAAGCAGAAGCAAACACCTTGATCCAATAGAAGGCATACTTCAAGCACAATTTAATGGGATGTTCCACCCCAATAAAGAGCCAGCCAGCAATTGACCCCACTGAACTCCAGAGGAGTAATTACCTCGGTGCACACACACATACACACCTTTAGCTGCACACAAACACCAGTGCTTACCCCCCAAGAATGTCATATCTCTGCTTGCATGGTCTAAAAGGTGTGACCATCAATTAGGGCCCACACGGGGGCTGTCGCCTCCTCTATCCCCCTGAAGACAGGTCCCCATGTCCCAGCAGTTACACTCTGTCATCTCAGATTAAAAGTAGGGAGGTTGATAACTCACCCTGGCTGCTCCATACACACTTCAACAAGCAGGAACAAGGATCTCAGAACGCCTCGGTGTCCCTTGGTGCCACTAGTGCATGAACAAACAACGCTGCTGGCATGCTTGTACTGCAAAAATGTACAAGAGTATTTTCATGGTTACGACTCTGTGCATGGTGACACAGTATGAAACCTCAATTTTTCAAGCATAGCAAGTAAAATTGACACTGAAAAAAATTATATATAAGATGAAGCATATTGTGTTTATACATTTAGAACAGCATTTTAACGTTTAGTACACTTGCAAAGAGTCAAGTAACATCACTTCATAAGGACAGTGATGTATTACATCTCAAGTGGATAGCATTAGTATTAGCATTTAATTAAAACAGTGGCTCAGTGTCCAAATGTCTTAATTTCTATTGAAGTGGTGATAATTTTAATGTATTTATTTATTTGTGATTTATTTGTTTTAACATAAGAAAAGAACATTCAAATTCATAGGCAAATTGACTATCCTCATAGATTTTGTTTGCATATCAAATGGTGCTTTCACGTACATAAAACTGCATAAATAATTAAATATGTGTGTTCTTTTATTTCCCTTTCCTCTAACCAGTCTGAGTGGCTCAGCTTTATGTTAAGATGCTGAGAGCCGGGAAGGGTGCTGCAGAGCTGCCTCACAGACAGGTTTAATTCTCACAGCAATCACACTGACCTACAATAAACCTTCAAGGATGATGGACTAATCAGCGCTATAGGTGCAAGCTTTGAATGCTCTAACCAGTCTGAGGGCAGAGGAAGATATGCTGTATATGTTCCTCTTTTTGTCTGAGTTATGTGACTAGTGGAGTTTGATTTATGGATTTATGAAGAACAAAGCTGATATACTTCTGGACTCATGCATAGATAACATATATTGATTTAATTTCCAACAAGTTATCTTTTATAAAGAATTTATTAATATTAATTCATGTTATGATCATTCTGTTAGTTACATAGATTAGCTTGTGTGCAGGATGATATTGCAGGGTTAAAGTGGAATCATCCCTGCTAACTCTAAAAGAAACTATCCTCTTGTTTAAATGGAACTTTGTTGGAAAACCAAACAATGGTTCTCTTTTTATGTCCTAACTGTAGTGTACAGTTTGAGCAAAAGGGACGATTCAAGTACGTGTGAGATATCACAAGATTAACAAAAGTATACAGTGTCTGTCCATCTATATTAGTGACTGCTGCCTCGTATCTTCCCCGTGTGAGACTAGATGAATCAACTCCAACCCCAACAGATGAGTCTTGCCTTTGAAAAAATCCCAAAGGAATGAAATGTAAGATTGTCATTTTAGACTACACAGAAGTTTGGAAACTTCGTCATTCAACATTTTAACAAACAGAAAAAACTAAAGCCCTAAATCTTAACACAGGTAGCCAAAGCTAGAGAGATTCTATTGTACCAGATTCAAATTGGCAGAGCTATACAGTGGTATATAACCTGATAGTTATCATACTATGTACATTTTCTTAGCTAAAGTATTGGACTTTGAATTTAAGTTCATGTCAAGTTACATGACTGTTGGGACAAGATTTTATAACATTATAATGATGTATTGTTTTCTACAAAAAAAAATTCTGTTTATATATTAACGGTCATTGTAACTCACAATAATAATATAATTTTTGTCAATTTCATATCTTTGCAATCTGTTTTCACAAGTCCACACCATGAAATACTTGTGCCCAGAGATGTGATCAGACTTTGGCCAAGCAGTACGGTACCTTGGAAGGGTAAACCTTGATCCACAGTATTTTGCATTTCCACCACCGACTGTACTCCCACGGCTATAGCCTTGATGGCAATGGCCTTGCCAGCTATGTAAGTGTCTTGACAACATACCTGACTAAATAATTCCAACTCAGTTCCTCACTTAACGCACTTTTTTCTCACAAAAATAACGCTACTAACAGAGACTCAGTCTATGTTGCTTGGTCTATAAGCTAATGTAGCTGTAGCCTTATAAAAATCCAAACTGCCATGCAGCTTATTAAAATAAATTGAAATTAGACTAATACACACTCGTATTAACATATCTATCTATTGAAACATGGCACTATCTGTGCATACAGAGCCTCAGAGGCAGCTGTGTTTTTCTGTAATGTTATGTTCAAACAAACTAAGGCAGCAGCTACAGTTATAGATTGTACCTTTGATACCTATTTTCTATTTTAAAAAAACTGTATTTTGAAATGCTGCGGAAACACTACAGCCAGTGTTTGATCTCTAAAAGGCTGCACAGATCATCAGTTCATTGGTTACCAGCTGGTCTTACCAGAGAAGCAGCGGCTCACACAAGTCCAAAAACTTTGCACACAAAACAAACAGGTGTTGTTTGGACGAACTGACTATAAAGATGGAATCTACGTGGTTACATTTTCACATAAAAAAAATATAAAAACTCACTGAAATTATATATTAGCAATCCTGCAAAGACATTTTTAAAAAATAGCTTTTTGCCTGTTCTCAGTCAAGGTAGGCCGACTACATAGTGTGTAGCTCCACCCTTTTAACACCACATCACTGTGTTTTTCAATGTGGGCCTATTGCCCCGTGTGTGTATGTGTTTGTGTGTGCATGCGCGCGTGTGTTTGTGTGTGTGTGACTGATGGGGACAACTATTTTGGGAGGTGGTTCAGTATTGAGACAGGCTGATGCAGGCAGCAGCTGAGAAACAAGTTAAAACGGGATTCTTGGGTGCATATGCGCACTGTCAAAGTTTGTTCACTAAAAGTGCTTGTTTTCACAACTGACTGGCTCAGATCAATAGTGTAAGTGTCTGACAGCAGCATACACAGCTTTTCTCTTACCCTTTAGCCTACTTGTTCTGGGCTGAGTCTGACCAAATCTTGGCAGATTTTTTATGATTATTTCTTAATTACAAAACAAATCCCATGATCCAACACTGTTTCCCAATTAAACTACATCTTTGTTTACATTGTTTTGATTGAGAGATCACTAGCAGCAGAAATTACAAACTGGGTCTTAAAGTGACATGTAAAGTATTGTTAAATAATTTCATAACCACTAATTAAGCTATCAGTCACCTTTACCCTTTTCTATTTGGAATGAAATAGTCACTCCGAGAATAATTTTACTGGTTAAGAAGGGAGCTTATGAAACTGCATTGGAATTATGGTGTGAAAATACAGCTCTTAGAAAAAACCCTTAGAATTTTTTTTTTAAAAATGTCAATGTCTATAATGCTGAGCTGTCTCTTGACAAAATGTACATTTGTTTACTGATACAGCAGAATGACTCTGACGCAGCATTTCGACCACATCAGCACAACATAACTCTCCAGTAAAACTCAGGACAAGAAGTTCTGTTACCATACAATGATTAAATTGCTCTGCCACATTTTAAAAGGCTTCAGCTCCGTTAACTTTCAACATCTCTAAAGCTTCACTGCAGCAATAAACACAGCAGAGCCGTTTTATTTTTCCGGCGCTTGATGTTAATTTTTTGCTTTGAGAATGGAAATACATTTCCATTTGTCAGATTTCCCCAGAGAACCAGGCCACTTTCTTTCCTTCCCGCCCACAAATCTCACTCAATCAACACCCCCCCACCAAACACCCACACCCACACACACACACACACACACACCCCACCCACAGAGCTAAAGATCTGAACACTGGTGCAATAGCCTTGCTGTTCATGCACCCTCCCACCGCCACCAGCCTGGACCCAAGGTAGTCTACTGAAACGCATCTCCCTGTAACGACGCTAATTGTAACAGATTTGTTTATTGTGCAAAGAAAACGCCTTAATTGTTGTCATGGGAGAGTGGAGGCGAAGAAAGGATGAATTGAAGTAAAGAGAGGTGTGTGTGTGTGTGTGTGTGTGTGTGTGTGTGTGTGTGTGTGTAAGTGGGAAAGGAGCACAGAGGCTGGCTTGCTTGTCTATAGGGATGAAGAGAAATAATGCGCTGTCACATCCAGAAATGTAGCAGTGAATTATTACTCTGAAAAGTTGTTCCATGCTCAAGGTTACCTCAGAGTCAGAAGAAAGAAGAGTCACTGGGGAGGTGCCATCTTGTGTTTACACAAGGTATTTCTGCAAGCAAGTCTCCTCACACAACCTTACTGTTGTCTGCAGTTTGTCATGCAGGTCAGGATTAGTTTATTGATACACAAACACAAACTGCATTACATAACAACAGAATAATAACTAAACTACAAGTACGTGCTGCCATGACGATTGGTCGGCTTAAACATTCATGTTCCTATTTCAACCTCAACTGCACAGACGGAAATGTAGGAGGTGCAAATGGTGCAATGCACCAGGGCCCATGAGGCTTTTAGGGGCCCATGAGGGATGGTGATTACTGATGTTCTGTTATTATAGGTTGCTTAGCCTTCAATGGCAACATTAACGACTACTTTAATATGAATGTGATTATGGGCTACAAAACTCTCTCAACTTTGCAGTTTTGCATGAAAAATATTTGTACCAGGTCTCATCACAATAATGTTATGCTGTTCTGTTATGCTGTTAGCGTCCTAGCTTGTCAAACTAAGATGGTTATTTGAAAAAGGTATGATAGCATTTAGCCTTTGGGCATGCCACTGAGTTACATCTTTGCAAAGTTAAACACAAAAAGGTCCAATGTAACTTTTTGTTATTTCTGTGACACCGTCAGTCATAATTTCTGAACTGAATGTTTTTTTTAAGTTGCAGTTTCGTGTGGCCCAAACCAAAAATTCACTCATGCTAATGGGAATATCTGAGCTATCATTCGTTGTCTGTTTGCTAGTGTGCACTGACAAAAAAATTCACCTTTCCAGCATCTGTCATGTTGATTAAAATTGTTCTGGTAGACTAAAAAATGTCACATTTTGCCAACTATTTCCCGACAAACTTGCTACCAGTCCCTCTTTAAATTGCATGCAAGATTTTACTAAATACAAATCATCCCCGACTTTTCTTTTTCTCCTCTCTTGTTCCCCAATTCCATGACTTGTTTAAGAACATCAGGGCTGCAAACTACAGTATGTTTCTTTTATTAAATCACTCAAAAATAATATTTTTAAAATTACTTTTAAGTTTATTATAATATTACAAATCAACAACAAATTATTATACAACAAATCTCTTCCAGTCTGTGCGTTGTTAAGCGTTTTGTAGCATTCATGCTGACTGAGCGAACCGGGCGAAGGCATTGTAAAAGCTGATGGTCTCATTTGCTGATGTAGGTTCAGATTTGAGGCATCAGAATTAAATTTAGACCGCTTTATAACCAGTTCAAAGTTCCTTGTAGGGACTTTAACAGTTACATGTGTTTTGTGACCCCCTAGTATACAGAGTTGGGAAGTAACGAAGTACAAATACTTCATTACTGTACTGAATCTGTACTTTATTTGAGGATTTGTTTTGCTGACAATTTTTTACATGTATCCCCTACATTTGAACACAAATATCTGTACTTTCTACTTCTTACATTTTCAAAACAAGCTTGTTACTTTAGTTTGAAAGCTTTTGCCTTGTTGGCTGCGCTCAGGATGCTTTATCAACCCAAAATGTTGCTATTTTACAATCTGGGAATGAGACTCAACAATCATTAAATTTTCTGGTGCATTCAGGCACAGCTTGGACAAATCCTACTTATTCTATTCTTATTCTCTAAGTTTAATAATCTTTATATTAAATTAATATGACATAATGTTCAGCTAGCGTTGCAAAGAAAGGGCCGGTAGAACTGTCCTTCTGAGGGATAAGTTTTACTTTTAAAACTCTGAGTACATTTTAGAACCTATACTTGATTACTTTTACTTGAGTAAAGAAGTTGAGTCAGTACTTCTACTTTTACCAAAAGTACCTGTACTTCTGCTGAAGTAAAGAATGTGTGTACTTTTGCCACCTCTGCTGGTGCATGCCCACTCTTTCTTGACTCCAAGCATTTAGCAGGAGGACATCAGTGATGAAAGTTGTGTCTATGGCTACAACCCAGAGACCCAAAAGCAGTCTTCAGAGTGGAGGACTCTTGAGATTGTGCATCATAAATTTGTTCCCCAGGGTCAGGCTGTTAATGCTGAGTACTTCTGTGATGTTCTCTGCGAATCTAGTTTATTGATATGAAAGACTGAGTTGAGTTCACATTCTGTGTGCAAATCTTTTTAGCAAACTTTGAAAATCAGGTAGATTTTTCCATTACCTCTAAAGGTGCAAAAATAACATTTCATGGAGGTTGTGCAGACAAAAAATCCTTCTAAATTCACTGTTCTTTTGCATTTAACATCCATAAAAGAGCACATTCCGTCTTCATTACTCAAAGTGATAGCCTGACAGGAAAAATGATGAGTGAAAGTCCTTTTTGTGTCATGTGCTGTCCTGTGGGTATCACTAGCAACGAGAAAGCCTCCCGCCGGGCTCTGCTGTGTATTGTATGTATTCCTCCTGCCATGTCTCATAACTACTAAATAGCTGCTAAACCAGTCCAAGGCTGTTCATTGTTAAAACACGTGTGATACTGCCCCCTGCTGGTGATCTGCACAACCTGCCCTTCGAGAGCTGTGGCAATCATCTGACCCTTGTGAGCTATTTTTCCTGCTCTGAATCTGATCCGTGTAAACAAACATCCTCTTGGTAATACTGTGAGGGTCTTGTTAGTCTTGTAGGATGAGAAGGAAAAGGGCTCAGAGAAGATCCCCAAACATGAATAATTGAACAACCTTGAGTATGTTGTCTTCTAGTTTGCGTGGGAGAAAAAAGAAAACTTTTTAAACAATCTGTATCCACCCAGCCGCTCACAACCTTTCTTCCATTACAAGCAGGCTTTGATGTGAGGTCTATTTTCCGCTCTGCACTTGTGTTACACCTCCTTATCGATGCTCTGCACTCATTTGTGTCGGCCTTCCCTCAGCCCCCCTCCTCCCTTCTGCTTTTACATGACATTGGGTTTTGGAGGCAAGTTGGTTCAGCGTCTCTGGTAAACAAACAGACAGCTCTGTGTGCTGCTCCATCCCCAAGGCTGAGAGCTCACAATGATTATTCATCACAACTAAATCCTTAACCCAGATAGGAAAGCTAACAAACACACTCAGCAAGTCCGCAGTCCAACTTTGGCAGAGAGAGGCTAAAATAATGACAGGATAAATATGGAGATATGGGGATTAGACCTCATCACACTGTCATTCATTTGTTCCTTTAAAGACATCACATGTGCAGGTTTTGGCTTTTAAGATGGATTTTTTGTACCATATAAAATTTTAATTCTACTGAAGGCAACACAGATATGCAAAAATTATCACAAACAACTCTGACTAACTTGTATATCAGTATGATTGCTGCTCTACTGTAAGCATACATGGTAAAATGAGCTTGCAATAAAACTAACACATAAATTCACAGAGGCAAGAATGAATTTATAATCTCAAACTCAAGCTGACATGAATGAAAAGTCAAAGAGCTCAGAAATAGAAATACACACATAGGAAATCTCCATCTGCTGATGGAAATAAGGAGATATAGCCAAAAGCTTCAGTACAGTCGATGTGATAACAGATTTTCAGGTGAGATTGTTCATATCATTGTACATTCGTGTGTGATGAGAGTTTGTGGTAGATTGTGTGGATTGTTCCACATGGACGTATACAAGTATGACAACATATATTGCATTGAAAATATCAATTTTAGTCAGAATCTGATACTATAGTTCCTCAAACAGCGGAATAATTTATGGTGGCGAAAAGTCTCAGTTATTGACAGAATGAGAAATACAAATGGGTACATCCTGCCATTGCGGGACTCATGAAACCCACTGTTTTATTGGTTTTAGGGTGATCTCCTCTGCCCCCTTTTTACAATTTTAGTTATAAATTGTCGTCACTTCTACATTTAAACTGCTGCTAAAGACCACAACAAACCCAGGCAGTCTTGAGTTAGTGTGTACTGCAGCTGCAATGCTGTAAAGAGAAAAGAAAATACATTTTTGCAGCTAATGTTATACTGTAAAACTCTACTTAAAAAATAAAGGGGGGGATGACAAATTATTAGCCTTTTTGAAAATTTTTAATAGTCAGTTAAGCTTGCAGATGGTGAATTAAAGGAGCATGCAACCACTGGAAAGGTGTTCTTGTTAAAATTGGGCTGACTATCTGGCAGAAAGCCACACATTTTTTGAAATTGGTGCTACCTGACCAACAATAACCAGAATAAGCTGTGCTGCACCAGACCAATAATCACTCCTGCTGGTGGGTGACGTATGGCAAGTTCGTTTTGGCTCTTCCATTTTGAAACAGGAAGCAATACGGCAGATGGATGATCACAAACAACCTCGTATTACAGCTGAACAGTGCACTAAAATATGTTGTATGTATTCTGAAATCACACTGTAAAAGATTCTGGTAAAATATGGTTAGCTGACCCACTCTCAACCTAAGAGACAGAGGTACAATACAGAAGTAGTTCATACAAAAGTCCTGGAGCCAGCAAACACGCTATCAGCAGTGTTGGGGAGTAACTAGTTGCATGTAACGAAATTACATAATTTCAAAATAAATGCAACTGTAATCAGTTACAGGTACTGAGAAAGAATGTGTAATTGAATTACAGTTACTTATAAAAACGTTAACAATTACAATGGGGCTTACATCTGAATATCTTCTATAAAAGCTTTGTCTACATGTTAAATAATATTCATTTTGTTGCTTTGGATGATTCTGATGTGCACAATGCCTTCTTTTGTCATTTTCAGTCAAGACTGTTTAGTCAAGCTAGATGCTGCTCTGATGCTTTTGATTGGCTCTCTTATTTGAGTTTGGTTGGTTGGTTTAAACATCTGAAAATGTTTAAAAACCAGGGTTGGGAAGTAACCATCAGTGATGCTGAACGCCTCACTCTGCCCAAATTGTATTTCTAAAAGCTAGTCGACATTTGGCAAAATTTCCCCTTACATGTGCAGCTTGCACCATCTACCGACCAGTAACCAGTTCTCAACATCTTCAATTTGCAAAACGCTGATGATGTTATTTGATGACAGCTCAGTGACATCATTAGGGTTGGGGTTTTTTTTTTCAGAAAGGACAAAGCTTCTCCAGAGCCAGAGATTATACGGTATAGGCTGTTTTCACAGGCTCCTCACACGCTGCCCCTTTATTGAACTTGAACAGATTTTTTATTTATATGAAACTTGTTTATGAAACATGAGAACATTTCGTTGGGTTAGCCTCGACTTGCAGTCAAGAGAGAAGTAAACAAACACAGTTTTTATCGAGTACTTCCAGGCTCAGATGTAAGCTGCTTGCAGGCTTTGGTAACCTCTGCATTGCCCAAGTCTCTCTCCCATTAAGCACAAATCAGAAGTCTTTTAAGAGCTTCATTAATGACACACATCAAAGTCTGACTCTGCAAGACCTCATCAAAGAAGAAACACGAGAGACCCATGCCTCACCTCATGAAACAAACCTCTTCCTAATGAGAAAGTGCCAACCTGTCTGCTCCGCTTACTGCAAAATGAAGGAGTAATTTGCCTCTTCCTCTTTTTTTCCCCACTGAGGTAGCGACTGAGACATGTGAACAGGTGAAGTCTCAGGGCTGGGAAGCAGCATAGAGAAATGGCATGCCTATCAATTAGCTCCACCTCGTTAGATGTGTGCAGAAAGAAAGGACGGGAGAGGAAGAGAGAGAGAGAGACGGGAAATGAAAAGGAGATTGGAGTGTGTGAATGTGTGTGTGTGTGTGTGTGTTTGTGTGTGTGTGTGTGTGTGTGTGTGTGTGAAATTGAAAAGGGGGGGGAGGTGATGCAAGGTGTCTCTTTATCCGCAGACAGGCTTGTAAGTTGAGGGGAAGCAGACAGCGAGAGGCCACGTTTTTGGATGAGCAGGCTATAACTGGGAGTGTCAATCAAAGGGCTGCATGGAAGATAGAGGGTGGGCTGTCACAACTCACATATCTGCACACATTTCACCTTTAACAGTTTCCAGCTGGAGTTCAAGTAATAACGAGTATCTTGTTTCAAGAGTCAGTCCTGTCTGCACTACTTTGACTGTTCAAAAACAATTGTGACTCACAAGATATCTTCTACACGCTCTTCTAAACACTTAAAACGTGTGTAGAAATCTCCTCTAGTGCCCAAGAAGGGATTTTTTTTTTTTTTTACAGTGTGGACGGGTGATACAAACAGAAGAACTCGACAAAACCAGAGAGTTACCTACAGAAACTAACTACAATCCAGTCTTTTCATCAAAGTTCTGAGTATTAAGGATCCCCTAAAAGATATATGTAAAACACTCTACTCTGGGTTCCACAAAGAAGTTGCTCTATCTTGTTAAAAAGCCTTTAAATTAAATATGCTCCTCCTCCATTAAAAATATCTCGAAATGCCTTGAGTATTTGACAAGAGAGGTCTCGTAATTTACTGAGATGTCCATTCTCACCATTTGTGAACTGGAGGCATCAGGTTTTACCCTCATCCTTGTGTCAGTTATTATTTGACAAAGGTTAGCTTCTAAACTATTTGTAAATATCATTCCCAGTCTCATTAAAACATATCAATCTATATGTATGTATGTATGTATGTATGTATGTGTGTGTGTATATATATATATATATATATATATATATATATATATATATATATAT
>JAPQLA010000016.1:3019507-3030221 GCA_029822935.1 Naso vlamingii
TCTATATGTCAGTCCTGTGATGAACTGGTGACTTGCCCAGTGTCAGCAGCACCTCCACAACCCTGCAAAAGAATAAGTGGTTACGGAGAATGAAAATTTCAAAAAATAAATAACTAAAATAAAATACAGTACTAATTAAAACAGGTTTTGATTATGTAGAAAGTTCTCACTGGCAAAATGGCAAAATTAAGTATCACTGTTGATTGACACAATTGTCCCCTAATTGATATAGGCAATGTAGACATTACTCATAGTTGCAGAAAAGTAAAACTGATTGCAGATGAAGGTGAAACGGCTTTAGAATCATCTCAGAAAATGTCCTGCATGAACATACTTTCTGTTCAAGTTTTGATCATGTCACTTGAGTTCTGTCTGTTCTTGTCTTTGCTTTTCTCCCTGGTTTAAAATGAGTGGGGCTCTGATGCTAAAAGATGATTTCATTATTTCTGTGCAACAGTTATAACATTTGCGAAATCTGATGACAGTTGTAGGGTCGGTGTGCATGCTGCCAATACTGTCAGTCAAATCTGATCGCACCACACCCACACAGTTCTGATTTTAGATTAACAGAATTTTAAATATTCAAAAAAGTTATTAATAATGTAACTTTATCTCTGCTTCTTATTTAGTAAGGAATATTAATTGCAGTAGAGAAATGCTAAAGTTTTGAAATTAAGTTTTCAGGTTTGTCAGGAAAAGGGGAACAAGGAGTCTTCACACACTACTGCACAGTGAGCTTGGTGGATGTGACGTGCATACTGAATGATGCAGACCCTGCTCTCAGCTCTGTGCAGACAGGGGGATGCTTTAGAAACCAACAATTTGCCAATACGGAGGAATCCAGTGTGCAGCTATTAGAAGTTACAGTTAAAACAAAGTGCCCTCATAGACAAGGCTCCTTGCACACATTTTTATAACACTGCACATATAACAATCTTGTTTTTCAAAATACACTTCAGTGCCCAAATTAGGGACCACTCATGTGCTGTTCAGTTGGCAAAACTAGTTTCTCTTTGTCCACAGGTGGAAAATGAATGGCGAGCGTTCCTGGCACTGAAGCACGATGTAGCTGTGACCTTATTAAGCCGACACCTGGGTAAACGAGCTGCTCAGGCCAAAGTGGAGTCAATCCTGGCAGCAGAGCAGCTTCGCCAGAAGGAGCTGATCACGCTGCGCCTCAAGCACATCAAGCTGAGGAACAAGATTCACAGGCTCGAGGCAGAGCTCAGCGACGGGGGAGCGTACGCGAACCACCCCCTACAGCTCCAGTTTGAGGAGATGCTGGCTGAGAGGCGGAAGCGGAGAAAACAGGCCGAAAAGCAAAATGAGGAATCGTTAAAGATGCTGGGAAAAATCAGCATCAGCTCTGAGGTAGGCTGAAGAACCCACAGATACAGGTACAAATCAAAGTCATTGTCGTTGCTCGACAAAATATGCTTCTCAGTTAACATCAGTGTCAGTATTGTGTTTTCCCTTGGTCTGTCAGGTTCTGGCAAACATAAAGGAGAAGCTGCTCTGGAGCCAGATGGAGGTCCAGGCCAAGCGAGAGCAGCTGGCCGAGATGGAGGCCATGGTGGCCAAGAAAAGGGATCGGCTGACCAGGACAAAGCAAGCGCGCAACAGCCTGCAGAAAGACAACCTGAGGCTGAAGGAGCATCGTGGACTGCTGGGGAACCGGGTCCTGCTGCGGGACTTTGAGGAAACTGTGGACAGCTCTGACCACCTGGAGAAACAACTGGAGAAACTGAAAAGTCAGCAAGCTGACATTGTCCTAAGCTCTGGGAAATGAAAGGAGAAGCTTTAGGCAACTTCATGAATGTACGACCGAACGATAGCAATCAAACTGCACAATGTCAGCGCCAAGAAAAGCCAGATTCAACAGAGAACAGCCATCCAGAACAGCAATGAGCATCCGGACTTACAGTTTTATCCTGTATGGTGTGTCACCGGCTGAGAGTTCAGTAAAAGATTGATACCTCTCTCTCTCTCTGTACGTTAAAATGAAGCTGGAGCCCATAGGGGAGCTAGCTTAGTTGACCTAAAGTGGTTGAACAGATAGCCAGCGCTACCCACAGTTGAAAAACTACTCACTGTGAGACTATTATTTCGTCGTACAGTTGTAGCATGTTTACATGATTCTGGATGACATGTATCAACATTAAGTTCAGTAAAGCTTAAAAAAACATATTCACTTTCTGGCCGAGAGTTAAAAAGGGTTAATATCATTCTTGTTTGTGAACTACGTATGAAACGTCAGAGGCATAAAGCTCAGCGTAAAGATTGAAGGCAGAGTTAAATGGTTAGGTTTGCTTTTCCCAAAGTTTGAAAATCTTCCTACTACTATTTTTAATGGTCACTCAGCATTCTGTATGTTGTTTAAATCTGTACGCAGACAGACGTAAAAATGACAAATGTGTTTTTAAGGGGAGTTGTGGTGCTGTAAATTTTTCATGAAATGGCCGAGCACGGTGTTCTTCTGGAGTGTAGACTAATTTTTGAACACTGGATAGTAAAAGTGTTAACAGAGACTTTGATAAAATCATATCGTTTAAAAAGAAGGGTTTGACATTTGGGAAAATGTGCTAATTCACCTTCTTGCAAAGAGAAAAATGACAGGATGTATTGTATGTCAGTACATGTCAGTATGCAAAGTGTGGAGCTAGGACATGATTAACTTTGTTTTGCATAAAGAATGGACAGAGAGGGGATCAAACAGCCAAGCTTTGCCCAAAGTTCTCCAATGTTTAATCTCTGCACAAACACAAATATAAAAATGAAATAAGATTTAAACAAGAGTTATTTCTTTGAAAACATCTGGCAGCACATAGTCTTCCTGCAGTGTTGTTGTAGTAATGCAGATGTTTGGAATTGAGCAAGGTTAGCTTTCTCTACTTGCTTCCATTCAAAATGCCAAGCCAAGCTAATTATCATCTGGCAAGAGTTCCATGCTATACGCAAAGACAGAAAAACAACTGAATTTTCTTACCTTACTTCCGGGAAAAGAAAAAAAAAAGTGTATTTCTCAAGGTGAAGCATTAGGTGACTGGTGCTGTGTCTTGCACGAGGTTTAACTTTATCTGCTGTCACCACGGCCTTTTTGATGATGGGTGCGATTTTAAATAGATAGTAATGAAGAGACTGCTAAACACAATTCCATCACTCTCATTTAACCATGACATCCAATTAGAAGTACTTGCAGTAGAAACTGTCAGCATCTCAAGTATAATATGCAGTTTTAACTTACAATCAGTAGGCGGCACTAGTGGACAGTAATGTGTATGCAAAGTCTGTGAGGAAAATTCAGAGTTTTAGAGAAGTATCTGAAGACGTTCACTTTCGTTTGTCACAAAATCACTTGTCACAGTTTGTAAAGAGAGCTGAAATACATCGAACTTGGCTTTTTGTTTCAGTTCTTCTCTGCTTTGATGCTGAAAACTAAAAATGGAAGCTGAGTCTAGTTCTACACCAAATGACTGTTTGTCTATAAACATTATAACTTTATATGCTGTCGTGGTATCACCTAAAGAAACAAAAACACATGCAGAAAACTCACTACTTACCAGCATTAGCTATGTTTTTGTGTCTATTTGTCAGGCGCTGATATTCCAGTTTTCAGTGTAGTTGCCACTCAAATGACATTCAAGTAATTACAGATTACAAGTGGATAACAAGTTACTGTCACTAAGGGACTCTAATATGTAATATTGAGTCCCTATTGAGATTATTATATTGAGAGTATTTGGACATCTGTTTCCTACAGCTGTGTTTTACCTATAGTTGAATTAGTTTTTATTCAAGCATCTAGGAATCATGTTTTTCTGAACTGTTTTCTTAGGTTAGCGTATCAACGTGCCACCATTTGCTAAGAGTGTCACTGATTTTGCAGGTATTTGGTCACAAACCAACATACCTGAAAATTTTTCAACCTGATGATGATGCTAGAAAAAAAAAAGTTAGCAGCCTGAAACTGAACGTCCTTCACTACGCTGACACTTTCAAGTATGAAGGAGAACCTATGGTGGTCATGAAACTCTTAAAAAATGTGGGAAGTCATCTCTGCAGCCAGATTTTGGTTAGTCCAGTGGGACACTGGGCCACTATAAAAACACTATGATGCAACATGACAGACTGTGTTGAAGAGGATTGCATCCTCATGCTGAATATGGACAATATCTTGACTAGCGTGATTTAAAGTGTAACTAAACCCCTAGAGTTGTGGCTGAAGTGCCTCATTCCTGAAATCCAAAAAATGCATCTAGAATCCTCTGGTTGCGTTGCAACTGGTCTCAGCCTGAAGATAGTGTCTTGGCACTGGTGACATCACGTTTCACCTGATCAAACAATTAAAATGCATCAAAATATTGCCTTGCAATAGCAGCGTTTCAACCAGTAGATGGCGGTCACTATACACATTTATAACGGAATATGGAAAAGTCTGTTAATTTGCACAGAAATGTCAAGGTTAAGACCTGAATCAATCAAAAACACTACTGAATCTTCGCCTTAATTTTCAGCTGAAACAGGTGGTTTAGAGGTTAGGTTACTCTCCAACAGTCACACGTAATGTACTTGTCGCAACAAAGCTGAAGGCACAATTAGAGATGCTTATTCACAGAGCATCCCACTGGTTATACCATGCACTGTTAATCATCATCACAACGCAACATACTCAGCTGGTGCCCCCATAACAACGTCACTGTCAGTCAGCCTGCTGTGTAAACACCAACACTGTCAGCAAGTGTTGTGTTGTCATATCTGTCCAGGTCTCTCTTGAGAATAAGACTACGTCACTCAAATGAATAACCTGCATAAATTAACGTTAAGTAAAATAAATGAATGAATTTTTTTCTTTGTTCTTTTTCCCTTGGACCAACATGTTTTTGTAGTTTAGACCAAACACGACTGTTTAAGGCTTGTAGAAAACAAACACGCTACCTATTTGGAAGAAATAAGAACAGGCAAATCAGAGTTTTCGTACCGTTTACTCCTCTTGTAAGCCCTTTCCACTGTGTTATAATGCTGGTTATGCAAAGTATCAAAATTAAATTGCAAATATAGAGAATAAGTTTGCAAATATGCCCATGCAAGCTCAAAATGACTCCATATGAGGTCTTCTTATCTACTGTCTTATAACAGATTTGCACAAAGTAATGACCATATTGTCACATGTATTTCATAGAATGTTGAGAAAGCAACAAAAGAATCAGTAACTTTAAAGAGAAGGCAGCTGGTCTGAGCTTCAGATTTGCACAGATGGGATGAGCCTTAAGTTGAACCAGACTGAAATAAATAAATAAATATATTGAAGTCGTTATAATGGGGATGGAATGTAAGAATAGAGACCCAAATTAGGATTTATTTCATTATCAAAAATAAATTATTTAAAAAAAAAAAAAGATATTGCGATATACTGTATCTAAATATAAAACAGGATACATGGTATATGTTTTGGTCCCAATTTTCTTCAATTGTCCATGAATTGATATTGATTTATCACATAGTATAATAATACACTGAGTAATATTTGTTTAACACATACAAACATAATTAGCAGGTAGGTGTTACTCCGGTAATATGCCCCCTATCTTTTTTTTTTCCAGTGTTAAACCTTAAAATCTACATTTGCCCCAGAATGTTCATATAATTATCCATAAGTCTAACAAATACTTTTAAGAACTTTTAATAAAAAAAAAAACACCAGCACCGTGTTGAAACGTGAGACTGTACTAATTGTCATTTTTACACAAGTGTAAAATAAATGTATTTTTCAAAATCCTAATTATTAAAGTACTTCAAAACATATTGGAATACTATTGATAATTATTTTAAACACTGTTGTAGTATTTTAAATAGAATATTTCAAATAATATGACTAGTAGGAGCCATTTATTCCATGTATACACAGGAGTAGTGGGAGTGTGTGCCTGTGATAACTGGAGTAAAGATTGCCTTTAATGAATAGTAGTAGTAGTAGGCCTATAAGTACTAGGTAGGTAGTGGTTGTAATGATAGTATGAATATTATGTGACCATTACAGTAACTAGGTGATTATCAGTCTTACAAAAGTAATTAATTAGTTATTCTATTGTAGTAACGTGCCCCTGTATTGGGAGTTCTTGTGTGCACTGGAATTGACTGACCATGTCTATTACTTCTCATAAACCTAAATAGCTTTTTTTTTTTGTAAAAAAAAAAAAAAAGCTTAGAATGACTTAAGACAAGACAAAGCAAAGTTTTCATACTGTTTACTGTATTTGCAAGAGTTTTACAATGTAAGACAATGCGGGTTACACAAAGCACCAATATAAAATTACAAAAATAAAGTTGTTAAGTTGGCAAATATGCCCATGCAAGCTCAAAATAACATACCATAACCATGTGGAGCCTTATCATCTACTCATTTTTAATAGATTTGCCCAAAAATACTGTTCAAATTGTCAGATGCATTTCATAGAAAGTGATTTGATAAAGCAACAGAGGCCTCAGTAACTTTAAAGAGAAGGCAGCTGGTTTAAAAAGAGCTTTCGTCCAAACTTTTCATGACGTCGTCCACCCAGTAGAGACTCGGATCTGCACAGATGTGACGAGACTTCTTTGTAACAAGACTGAAAGAGAGAAATAAAAATGTAAAGGTCATTATAATGGATTTTTTTAAGCACCAAGGTGCAGAATGTAAGAAAATGGAGATCAAAAGTAAGATGTAATGCATTATCAGAAATTAGTAAAAGAATAGATTATGAAAAATATTGTATATTTTGTTATAAAAAGGGAAATTTAGAAATATGTTTTAAGGTAATATAATACACAGTAATTTTTATTTACATAATTTCTTGTTATACTATAATCGTGTTAAAATAAATTCAGTTTCAGCACTTACATGACTCCAGTCTTTGGGCATCGGTAATCAGTCATGTAATATGAGCGGACGAGGGCTCTCTTCAGTCTTCTGGGGTAGAATTTGAAGCAGCAGTCATCAGGACCAATTTCATCTTAAGAAAAGACCATAAAATAATGTATCATCAAAGTATTCTGAGAAGTAACTCCTCTATTACAGAGTATGATTGAAGTGCTCTTAAGTTGCTCTTACTGCTGCAGAACACTGCAGAAAGCAGTGCAGCTCCCAAGATGCAGAGCAGAAGGAAGTGACTGGTCCTCATGATGACTGGATATTCTTCTAGATGAGACGATGGAGACTGATGACACAGCTGCTCTCCCAAATGCAACAAAGGGCATCTAAACAAAAGGTGGTGTGGGGTTACATTTATCAAGATCAAAAATACTCAAAGAGAAAAAAAGGTGTCAGGGTGTGAGGAGGGAGGAGTTCGTGGGTTTGTGGTTTCAAAGAAGTTGACATAAACTTTCCGCTGGGCTTTTTAGAAAGTCGAGTGCAGATGAGATGCAACTGTTGTTGTTGTGGTTGAAAGATGTTAAGCATAAAGCGTGACAGTAAATACAGCTAAACCATTGGCTACAATATTTGTACAACCACCTAAAAACAATAAGTTATATATATACATACTTATACATTCATAAATGTACATACATGTACATATGTGTGTGTGTGTATATATATATTTATATATATATATAGAGAGAGAGGGAGAGACTAAGATTATCCTACATATTCCCCACTCGTCCCCTTTAAAATCACTAGATCCTACCTTGCAAATAAAAAAATAAATAACCCTGCTGACCTGCTGACATCCTGAATTTTAATTTCTCGCTCTGCAGAAAGTCCCGATTTGAGCCACAGACTGTATAACTCTGTTCACATGCCTGTTATTACACCCTATGATAAGTAAAGTGAACTGTGTGAGAAAACTCAGTGTTGCTGCATTTCATTTTAGCATAGGTGACCACAAGCAAATGTACAGAGAAACAGTTTTTGCACAGCACTTACAACCGCAGTGAAAGACACTGATCATAAAGTGATGCAGCATTGCCTCATAGTTAGCAGGTTCTGGGTTCGATTCCTTGCTGAGGCAGGACCTCTCTGCGTGGAGATGGCTTATTCTTCCAACAAATTTCCCCATGTCATACTTGGTGTAATTGCATTTAACAAGATGTCTTTTTCTTCCTGAGAAATAAAAATAAAATCTGTCCCACGTCATTTTCCATTAAAAGTCAACAAAGACAAAACGAACTTCTCCTGGTTGGATATGTACAGCTCTTTATTTAATAAAATCATTGTTTATATACATTTCAAGTGAGATACAGCTGCATGGTAACCCTCTGCTGTTTCCACGTATGTCTATCAGTCCTCTACAGTACACAGGTCTCTTGAGAAAAAACAAACAAAAAAAGACAATGCAATACAAACAGAACCCAAGACTTTACAGACATTAAGCGAATCAAACAGCATATTACAAGTTTTATTTAAATTTAGTTTGATTAAGTGTTGTTTGTGGATCATACAGTGCTGCCAATGTGATAAAGGAGGCAGGAAGCAGGTAGTGTTGGTGAAGCTGGAATTGTCAATTCATACACAGGCCAGCCTTTAATGTAACAACTAGTAATTAACAGATTGAGAAAATGCCACTTAACCACACATAAACATGAGACACACACTTCAGCTTTTACAGTCAGCGCGTCACATTAGCAGAAAAGAAAGAAAAAACAAAGGATGAAAAACAAACAGCTCGTTAAAACCTGTGAGTGATGAAGCGACGATGCGAGGCACAACTCAAAGGCTTCCATGAACGTGCAAAAAGCTTTATTGCAGCTCTGTGGTGTGTAACCACATTGGGGGAGTAGGGGAGGGGGTGCACCAAGAAGAGTGATCAGAAAGCCTGCTGCATGGTGCTTCACTGACGCAGACACTGAAGACAACAGACAGCGCGTCTACATCTGTCAGCAGTCGAGAACTGGCCGACACGATGATTTACAAATGACAGGCGCTTCCTGTTTTAAATCCGAGAGCATGTGTTTTACTTCAGCTGTGGCATATTTGTTTTAAGGGTATTTGATTAAGTGTTGATAGATACAGACGCCAAACGGGGTCATCACTAATATTACAGAGCACAAAAACTCAACTCCATCAAACACACAATCTGCAGCACAACATAAAAAATGAAGCAGCTTTCAAACATACAGGACAGCTCTGTGTTCTTGCTGAGAAACGTCAGCTGCGCTTTCTTCTGGTTTAAGATCGTTGGCTGAGAAAAATCAAAGTTCAGCTGCTTGAATAAATGTTGGGATTGTATGTTTTTTGCCAACCAAAAATACAATCAATATGTTTTTGTAAGTGACATATCGCAGTTTCACTAATACAGCAAAGGGAAATAGTTCACATTAAATGTAGGCTCTAAGCAAGTTGAATTTTCCCATATTCGTCTTTAACAGGATGGCTGCCGACCAGCAGAAAAGTGTGGGACACCACATCAGGTTCTTTAGCACCTGCTGGGAGATTCTGTCGCCATGTTTGAGGCAACAAAACTGGGTATTTTAGGCCAAAACTATCTTTTCCTAACCCAAACCGAGATGCATTTTTGCAAACTGAACCACACCTGAACAAAAGTAACGAAACCTTCGTTTTCAACTTGTCAGTAGTTTGCCAAACCAGACAATGCCAACATGTTTGCTGTTGATTGGGTTGGAAAATCTAGCAACTGATCTCCTTACAGACATCAACAGTCAGTGAGATTTCTACACCCCTCAACTCCCTCGACTCCTTATTCATGAGCCTGTTTCATTTGATGAACAGGTCTGTGCAAAATGGGCAAAAAGACATTAAACAGCTGCATGCCTGGGATCAAGATGATACTTCACCTTTTAAAATCTGATTATCAAGAAATGTTTGCACTAACTTTGAACTGTCCAGCCTTTGCTAATTCATCATAACAATGCTGGTAAGGAAACTTCACTCTTGACAGAGATGTAAATACTGGCCACTGGTCAGGATGGAATGACACTTTAACCACAGTGGCAAGGGAGCATCAAAACCGTGACAACCTCAAAGAGCAGCAGACACAAAACCTGAAGTCACACCTAAAAGCTGCACGGCCACGTGCGTATGTTCTGTGTGACAGGAAATAAGAATCGGAAATCCAAACAAAACACTAGCCAGCTACTTAACGTGCCACAGTGAAACTTTCTTCTCGCATGTTCTGCTTTGCTTCGACTGGTGGTAGCTTGAGCCTGTTGCTGGTGTTAAAGGCAGACAAAAGTGGCGTGAAAAAGCACTAAACAACCAGTTGGACAAGCACAGGTAACAACCGTCCACAGATACTCAACAGAGGCTGCGCAGAGCCCTGTGGCTGATTGTCAAGTTGCTGTGTCAGCGTCTTTAGTTTTAGCAACTTTAGCAACTTACACACTATGCTTGCTTTTAAAATGTGCTCTCAAATAATCTGCCGATTGTTTGACTGTCATGATGATACTCAGAGATGAGCTTCAATAGCTTTCGGGTTTGTTGGTCCGTAACCAAAAGGTATTTAAAAAAGCATCACACAATAATCACAAGAGGGAACTTGGATGAGTGAATGTTTTGCTTTTTTGCCTAAATAACGACTGAGCCGACAGACTAACTAACATTTTGTTTAACCTCCAACTTTTTCTGCTGTAATCTCCACAGCAAATATTAAGATAGTAATATGGTAGCCAAGCCTTCTGTGTATTCTCATATTTAGTTACTTTGATGTCCAAATCAGAATTTGTCATTAAGATTACAGCAACGACTCAGCCCTAAACTGCCCTCTACTGGACATTTAACCCT
>JAPQLA010000016.1:3111418-3124716 GCA_029822935.1 Naso vlamingii
AATGATTATCATTTTCTAAAAAGCCATCATCACTGATATTAGGTTGTCAGTAAGTTAATTTTGGGAAGGAGGCCCTGCAGTGAAGTGATGAAGAACTGAATTAACAATTAATAATTTGTTAAGACAAATAAAGGCTTTACGAAGGTTTGAAGATGACTTATTATTGGTTTTTGTGACATATATCTGTGGTTAGTATTCCAAATGCTAAATTGGACGGTAAAGCACTACAAGTAATACAACATGAGTATAAAAGAAGTTTTTTCTACTCTTTAACGGAGTGTATCTTTGAGCCAGGAATCTACCTTTTACTTCACTTCATATACCTTTGTTACAACTACTCTGCTCTGAATGGAGAGACTTGTGTGGGTGGAGCGTGTAACTGGCAACTCTAATGCAGTTGTCAAGTCTGATCTCTGCTTTTAAAAACTCCTTCTCTGACCTCTGCAAGCATGTTGAAGTAAGGTGCACATACTGTAGCTGAAAAAGTATTTAGCTAGCTAATGTAAACTATTTTTGTGTCATTAATATTAAGTTCAATTTAGATCACTTCAAAGGGCAATTAAAAGGCACATGGAGTGGCACAAACACATAGAAACAACTGACATATATGACACAAGGACAATTTTAAAAAGAAGTCATGCTTCATGATGTGCATTGTAAAGTGCTAAAAGTCCATTTAAAAGGATCACTTTAAACATAAGAGTGCTGTAGTGATGTGCTGCTTACTGGGTGGGTGGGTGGGTGGGTGGGTTGGTAGTTAGAGGGATGGAGTGTGGATGCTGGATCAAAGATGTTGGGTGTTTAGGAGCTGGACAGCTCTGGGGACAAAGGTTGCCCCTCCTTCTCCGGTCCTGCATCCTGCGTCCTGAGGGAAGCCACTCAAACACAGGGAACAGAAAGTGTGATGGATCCTATAAAATCCTGCGGGCCGATTTGACAGTCTGTTGTTCACAAAGGGTAAAGAGAGATCTAACAGGGTGTCCAATAATTTTAGAGCAGACTTTGGCAGTGTGTCCGATATTGAAGGAAAAGGTCATTAAGCTCTCAATGAAAGAGAATTAGAATGCTGTTAGAATGTCTTTACTGACATCAGATGATCTCAGCTTCTTGAGAAGATACTGCCGCTGCTGACATTTCCTGAAGCTCTCCTCTGTGTTTGAGGAAAATTCCAAATGGTTGTCGAAGACTGTGCCCAGATATCTGTACTCCTTGACAATCTCCACTGGTTTCCCCTGGATGGTGGCTGTGACTGCCTCAGCCAGCTGCCTCTGTCTGCTGGAGAAGGTCACTATCATCTCCTTAGTTGTGTCCACATTTAATTCAAGACAGGAGTTTTCACACCAGCTCACAAACTCCTGCAGAGCTGCGCTATAACGCTGTGTGGGGCCTGAGAGCAGACAGGAGGACAGTGTCATCGGCAAATTTTACCATGTGGCAGTTTGGCTCGGTGAGCCTGCAGTCATCAGTGTATAAGATGAAGAGAAAGGGAGAGAGGACACAGCCTTGCAGGGACCCAGTCAAGGTGAAGAGGATTTCGGAGAAGGTGTTGTTAACCAGCATCCTTTGTGACCTGCTGGTGAGAGACTTATAATAATCCACAGAGTGAGTTGGTGGTCAAGCTAAGATGTGTGGCTGCATGGTGTTAAATGCTGGAAAAAATCTGCATACAGGAGTCTGGCTGTGCTGTTGGGGGTTTCCAGGTGCTTGTGAAAGGTGTCATGCATACCCTCTGTCAGGTCCGTATGCAAACTGGAGTGGATCTATCAGAGAGTCAGTTAGCTCAGTAATGTGAGTTTTTATGACTCTCTCCATAGCCCTCATTACCAGAGAGGTGAAAGCCACAGTTCTGAGGTCATTCGGGACCTTTGTGGTGCCCTTCTTTGGGATGGGAGTCACTGTCAAGTGTTTCCACATCTGGGGGACTGTGCTGCAGGTCATGGAGTTGTGGAACAGGAGCTGAAACACTCCCCCCAGCTGCTGGCGCAGTGCCTCAGGGTTTGCCCACAGATATTGTCTGATCCAGGAGCTGTGTTCACCTTGGTCCCTTTGAGGGCTTTCACCACCTCCTCTGTGTTCATGATGAGGGCAGAGTCACCAGGTTTGAGTTTGGAGATTATTGACTCTAGCTGGGTGCTGTTGTTTTTTTTAAACCTGGTGAAGAAAGAACTGAGGTCATTAGAGGGTTAATCTTTGCAATCTGAATGGGCTTGTGGCTGGTGGAAATGGAGTTCACTGCTGCCATGTTCTTAAGATCCTGCCAAGCTAAGCGGAGGTCCCCCTGTGCAAATGTTTGCTCCACTTTGTTTTTATACTTGAGCTTGGCAACTTGTATGGCACACTTGACCTCTCTGTTCACCTCCCTCTTCTCAGCCTCAGAGCCAGTAAAGAAAATTCACTTTTTCTTATTCAGAATTTCTTTCAGTTCTTTTGTTACCCAAGGTTTATGGTTGGGGAAGACTGTGACCTTTTTGACAGGAATGATATCATCCACACAGAAGATGTATGTTTAGACTGTCTCCACCTGCTTGTTGATGTTACTGGAAGAAGATATGAGGTTATTCCAGTCTGTGGTTTGAAAACACCCTTGTAGCCTGTTGATGCTGTCCAGTGTTCACTGTTTGATGTTCTTAATAACTTTTTCTGTCCTCTTTACTACTGGTGAGTAGGCAGGAGCAAGCAGAATGCTGTGGAGATCAACAGTGCCAAGAGGTGGGAGAGGGGGAGCTCTGCAAGCTTTAGGGACTGAGCCATAGCGCTTATCAAGTGTTTTCCCCAGACAGGTTTTGCAGTTTACCTACTGGTGGAATCTTTTCAGAGATTTGTCAACTGAACAGTAGTTAAAGTCACCCATGATGAATTTGGGGGCGTCTGGGGATATCAGTCCAAGTTTGTATAATGTTTTCCTGATGTATTCTGTGGCCGAGGATGCTTTTGCTCTGGGGCAATGGTGCCCCCAAGGGGTGGCCAGGGGGGCCACGGCCCCTATGAGAAAATACTTGGCCCCCCCACTGCCCCCCCCAAATGGACAAGCCCAATGGCAAGCCCTTTATAAATCGGTTATCATAGGCTACATTTAAGACGGAACAAAAGTTTCTTGTTTCTGGCCACAGCAGGACACTTTTGCAAGCACACTGGGAATCCAGCACCACATCTGAAGCTGTGTATACACCAAAAGCGACTTTTATTTGTGGTGCGACGAAATTACATACAAAGTCAATGGCACGTGACAACTCGCTTGAGGGCGCAACACTGAGATCAGCCAAGGAATCCAATACAACATATTTACATACTACAGTGTCTTTGTTTTATGCTGTGTAGCTTTTTTAGTGTGCCTCCATGGCCACCCCAAAATTTTCACTGGCCCCCCCACAAAATATTTTCTGCAGGCGCCACTGCTCTGGGGTGTATATAAACTAGGAATAACAAATAGTTGTGGGAATTCTCTGGGAAGATAAAAAGGACACAAGAAGACAGCCAGGAGTTCAATGTCAGTGTCACACAGGTTTTCCCAGATAATTGCTGTCCTGCACCAGCATGTATTGACGTAAAGGCAGACACCTCCACCGTGTTGTTTTCCTGTCAGTTCAGTGTCCCGATTGAGTCTCATAGGGGACCCGAAGCCATTCCATGTACAGGGTGTCATTATCATTATTCTCACTCAACCATGCTTCACTGAAGGCAAGAACTGAAGCAGTCCGATATTCATACATGTGGTCGATATTGGCTTGGAGTTCATCAGGCGTCTTCAGACTTGGCAACAGAGGGAAGTGCGCGGTTTTAACCTTTTTCCTGCTTGAGTACGGCTCTGATTCGACCCTTTTTTTGTCCCCTTCTTGTTGCCTCCTTTTTGCTGTGCGAAATGTTTGTTTGATCCAGCGGATGCCTGCATTGTATCTCCTACGCGAGCTTCTCTGTAACTTTGTAATATTTGATGTTCTGTTAATGACATTAGCTTGTCTTGCAGTTACAAGTGTCTGTTGGGCTTAAAATGAAAAAATAATTTATTAAAAATTTATATAAAAAAGTAAAGAGGCTTTTACTTTGAGAAATTTATCAACCAGGTACTTTTGACCATAGAGGTGCCTACTGAGTGCGTTTCTCGAATAGCAATTTTAACTTTTATTCAAGTCTTTTTGTATGGAGATAATTGTAGGCTACTTTTACTTGAATCTAGATATTCAGTGCTCTTACTGCTGTCCAAATGCGTAGTCCATTTACTTTAAAACAGCCTTGTAAAGTCGTAGTAGGAAGTGATTGCAGTTTAGTCAGTCTCTACTCAAGTCTAAACTTTAAACTTTAAATTTCAAGTCCTGAACAAGTCATTAGCACTATTCTAACCTATTAAAAAAGAGACAAAAAGACAACATAAACCACTTCTTTTTGATTTGTTCTTTAACTTGATTGGATATTGTCGGATGCTTCAACAAAATGGATTCTGGGGGAAAAAGTGTCGACTTGCTGAGAATAAAAAGCATTAACGTTAGTTGATTCAGGAAGTGAAGGGAAAAATATTGATTCATGGTACACTTTTGAAATAGCATACATTAAAATCTCAAGTATTTTCAAGTCAAAAGGCTCAAGTCTAAGTGAAGCTACGAGTAATTAGTGTTAGAGTCCAAGTCAAGGTGTAAGTCTTTTATGATATTGTCAAGTCAAGTCTAAAGTCATCAGATTTCTGACTTGAGTCCAAGTCATGTGACTGGAGTCCACACCTCGGCAATTTATCATGTAAAACACAGTGTTTGCCATGAAAATATCATGTGTCTGCACTTCTGTGCACAATATTTAATGCAAAAAACGCTGAAAACACATATTAAGAAATTTAAGCATACTTTATAAGATTGAGAAAAAAAAAGAGGACAACACATGCATCACAACATAGTTGTGAACTTCTCTCCCCAGCATACTTTTCCTTTCCACCTGTATCTCCTGACTCCAGAGCTACATCCTCCTCCACCCTGGGCACCTAATCCCTATAAGCCTTTATAATGCCCCGGACAGAGAGAGAGGGGAAGTGGAGAGAGGAGAGTCTGAGCTTAATGACCTTGCAAGCCGATTACAGGCCAGCCACATTTCACAAAATGTGCTGTGAGGCCTTGGATTCAGCCTGCACAGTCAAATCAACCACAGTCACATAGAAAAGGGAGGTCATGAATTCAGACACAATGGACAGAGACTGCAGTGGTAAATCTTGGAAGTAGAAACTTTTGCACGTCATCTACAAGTACCTGCTAGAAATGTTGTTTTCAATGCTGGCAAATGAAAGAGAGAATGCATCTGCCACTAGAGGGCAGCACAGGCATTCTGTAATTATACAAGGCCGGAGAAAGTGTGTCACTCGGCCAGTGCTCCCTGGTGGGCTAATAGAGTGTTGACCTGACTTAAAGACAGAATCACAGGGGTGGATTAAGAGGCAGCTTGAAGCTTCTGATCAGGATTAACAAACTAGTTGGTTCTAAAAGTTTCCCCTCCAGTGTCTTTGACTCTACAAATCCCACTGTTTATTTGATGCCAGCCACCTTAGACTAATCAAATACGAGCGCAATGCAAGCCCTACTCCTGCAGGCCTATTGACTCCTGTCGGCTTTAATTTGAAATATCAGTTTACGTTGTAGAATTGTTGTGTAATTCCCTAATTTTCCCCTCACTTTGATTTGTGTCAATCTTTAAATATATCCTGTTGTTGTTGTTGTTGTTGTTGTTGTTGTGTGAACTTTTGTCACGTACTTGGGTTAGAAATATTCCACTTCTGACTGCTAACACGTTTGCAAGAGTGTGTTTTTGAAGCGGTGACATCCTTTGTATTATGTGGCTGGTACGGTTGCATCAGACACAAAGCCACTGCTTTGACCACTCGCCTGAGACTATGCAGGTCTCCTTTTGCTGCATGCATTTTGCAGGGCAAAGCATTTTCTTAGCATCAGACAAAATCATGATAATACATTCAGCTGTACGCTGAAACCCTAAGATGTCCCTTTTTTGGAGCTTAAGAAAGTTTCAGGAGACAAGAGCTGATAGTGTTTTCTTTAACAATTAAGTGCTGTCGTCACATCCTGCAGAAGGAGTAAAAAATGCAAATCTTTAATGTCTTTAAGCAAAGAGCTCTAACAAGAAATAGCAGAATGTCTACTTTTTTTCCGTTTGCGTGCTCCATTGCTCTGTTTAGACAAGAAGTGTAAAGGTTGGTCTAACATTAGGAGCCACTTTGACCGCCCTGCTTCAGCACCTTTAAAAGCATTTCCTATCATGCACCATCTCTGTCATGAAATGTCACCACTTTCCTCCTTTTTTTCACCACACAAACACATTCTACCGCTGTAGGGTAAATTACAATTACATTTCAGTGTTTATCTTTTAAAAATTTTCAGCTGTTATCTCTTGCACATGTCGTGTACTAATATTTTTTTATTTTTTGCTCTTTTTTTAATCATGTTTTTGTATTTGTTTTTGTGAGCTTTATGCTTGTATGCATCAGTCATTTCTCACTCAGGGGAAAACTGAAAACTTGCCAAATATTTTCAGGAGCCATATTCTCAAGATCTAAAGCCTGTTTTTTAAAATTAGTCCATCCAAAGCAGAGCATTTACTATAGGAAAGTCTTTCACAAAGCACATTTAACATTTTTATGATTTACATTCCAGTTTTCTTACCTTATTCTTAATATTTTTATATCGGTAAAGTAACACAATACAAGTATACCAGCCATATGTGAATGGTTTTATTTATTTGTTACATAAAAATGTGACTTTCAGAGATTTTATATCCTTGTTGGCATCATTTGGCCCCACCCCAGAGTGAAGTTGGCCTGCTCACTTCTTGGGAAGACGGTCGTGGCAGGCACAGGTGAGGGCAGCTACCATAATCACGAATTCACTGAAGTCAACCTCAGAGTCTCCGTTAAAATCAAGACCCTTCAGGAGTTTGTCCACCTCTTCTTGGTTCTTTGCTGACTGCACAAACCAAGAAAACAACATTAATATTATTTGATACTGTTACAAGACTGCTTTATACAATATTACTGCATGCAACTAGGAACAACAAAATAAAAATGCATGGATCAGTCTTTTTTCAGCCATATTTAAGATACATTTACTAACAAACATGCTGTTTTAACTTCTGATGGGTGCAGAAATATCATTCTAAAAACCTATCGTTGAGGCAAGACAGTGGGAGGGGACTGTTTAAACTGGTCAAAAGTTGCAAAATGTCGTTTTAAAAGCATTTAGTGGAGATTCTTCAGTATCATTTTTAGCCTTATGTTCCAAATTTTACATATAGCCTCACAGTAACCATCAAGCTAGTAACCACAAACGTTCTTAGGCAATGGATGAAATTGTTTGTTTGTTTTTTTGTAAAAACACAAAACCAAAATTCCTGTTTTGGCGTCAGTTAAAGCAGTCTTCATTACAACTGGAGGATGTCTTACATGTAAAAGATTTTTAAAAAATTATTTTTACGTTTCCTACCTGTGACCTGATGCACTTTACATTTAAAGTCAATACATTTTCAGTAGTCCTGTTTTGCTGTGCATGAGCATATATCCTGTGTAAAAATGTTTCAGGGCCTCATGAAGTAGCTGTCAGTGCTGTTACCATCCGGACCAGCATAGCTATCCTTCCTGTGAGTTGTACTGTACCTTGAGCAGTCCAGGCAGCTCCTTCTCAAGTAAAGTCTTCACCTCGGATTTGCTTAGGGAGTCCTTACTGCCCTCAGCAGCAGCATATGTATCAAAGGTGTTCATTAGTATGGCCATGGCTGTCTCTAACTGGGTCATGGCTGCTACTTTAGATGTGGTTAATACGGTAAATAGAGACTGAAATCAAAGACCAGCACAGGTCAACAGTGCAGGAAGTGTGTCGAGAGTAAAAGAGAAGAGAAGCAACTCTTTTTATACCTTTTGAAAAAAGGGTTAAAGTCCTTTACATAGGACCTGTGATACCGGTTTATGATAATGGTGGTGGCTCAAACTATGTCAACACAGCCTCAGTCATACAACGCCCATTGTACATATTATGTCATTGACCATTGGGAGCTTTAGTCATTCACTTATTTATTTAAGGAGAGGCCTTTTCACTTACTAAAGTAGAGAGCCAATAGATTCTGAGATTTGTTTAGTTTGAAAAAAAAGTAAACCATAATACATTTACTGTGTGAGTTATAAAGCTGGTGCTGGGTGTTTCCCAGGGATTAGATTACTCTGAAGCAGAAGCACATTTACCCTCATTTATCCCTCGTTTAAATCATTATTTTCATTGCACCTGTTGGTGGTTTTCTACACTGATGCGTGAGGGAAGACACAACCCACAAGAGGAAAATTTGAACTGAGTACATGTAGATGAGCGTACGTGTCTAGGCTGACCTGGCTTCCTGGAAACAGTGCTCTGTTATGATACAAGATAAACTGTGCGAAAACTTTTCTCTTGACACATGACCTGCAGCCACAGATTACATCAAACAGAATAAGAAAGACGCATTTTAAAAAGTCCCTCATTTTGCTGCTATAATCCATTACAATAGGATGCATTTGAGAAGTTGGACTTAATACCATATAAATACCTTATTTTAAAGTGTTACCCTTGTAGTAACCGCTTCAGGAACATTGTTGCAGTGTTACCCAAAATGCTTTCCAAACATAGTTAAATAACATAAAGTATCATCGTAAAGTGGAGTATCACTTATCATTCTGGGCTGCCACGCATCAGCAAAGAAACAACTGGTCTGATCCCTTCAGTCATCAGGATTTGGACAATCTAATTAATGTGCATGGTAGCAAAGCAGTGTATGGCATTACTACATCCCGATGCTGTAAACATGTATATGCATACAAATGCTGGCATGCTTAATAAATTGCGTAAACGTGTGAGAAAGCTGCAGTCACAGAGTCACATCGTGCAATAGTTAACACCTTTTGCAGTTTTGCTGTGATATCAGTAGGTGTAGTGTAGAGCTGGAATGTAGGTAAGAGGTAATGTACACTATGTTTAGTTTGTTCTCATGAATGAAGGAGTGTCTTTCTGTGGCTTTTTACAGTGTGAGACTGACTGACTCATTAGGAGTGTATAGGTGTTATAGGCAGTGCCACCGTAGGGGTCTAGAAGCAAATCTGTAAGGGAAGTTCCCCTTCCAATACATTTTATAAATTATATTCAATATATATATATTTCAAAATACTCTTCTGCTACTGTAAAAAGTATAAAAGAAGGTTTGAAAAGGGGCTGTAAGAACAACTGCAACCTTCTCCCTTGTTGAAAAACTCTTGGTGGATCTATCACAGGCCTCTTGTCCCCCCACTACAGCTGCTTGACCAGTAAAAGAGCGATGAGCATCAAGATGGCTAACATTGGCTTTAGAGGAAATAACACCCAAAAATCAACCACTAAGACAAATTAGAATGCTAAGTGTCGTGAGCATTTTTTTATTTGTTTCTGTTGTTTGTTGGCTATAGTTAGCTTGTACCTGACAGTGGCTGACACAGCGTTTGCAGTCGTCAAACATACACAAATACCTTATGATGTTATAATGATTGTTGATTGACAGGGATTTTTCATTTTAATAGAAGACAGAGCTCCAGTGTCAGTTTTATGTCCAAAACCAATTCACTGTAGATCTGAGCAGCACATCTGGATAATTTGCCCTTGCTCAATGGCCTCATTCCATGAAGATAACTTCACCAAAACATCACTCAAAAATAGTGCAGCTAGCCAATAAGGCACATGAAAAGAAATAAACCCTTTGGTATGATAGCCAGGAAAATTGATTTGTTTTCTTCAGGGAGGGAAATTTAAGTAGCTTTAATATTCTAGTAGGCTACCTGTATAACATTATCATAGAGTAGCCTAATCCACGATAAATCTAATGTAAGTATGGTATCCAACTTCTGTCCATTTTGGCCTCTTCAAGCACTGGTAGCACTGCGATTCAGCAGAAACAGGCATGCATCTCACTTGATGCCAAGCTGGCTGTAAAGTTAAAAATAACAAAAAAATGAAACCAATGAGGAAGCTGAATTTACATTTTATGGATTTGCTGACTTAATCTGTGTTATGAATTTTACTTCAGCTCGTGAGTGTACAATACAATTTTTATTTCGTGCCTCTTTCACATGGGGTGGGTATGGCTGTTTTGGTGGAGAAAGCAGATTATTTTCACAATCAACTCAGTATGAATCTAGCGTTGGTAAAATAAGAAACATAATTAGTAAGATATTGGTTTGAGATTGTCTGTGTGCTAGCCATAGGCGCACCGCACACACCCTTTCATTCATGTGGCATCTATGGCCGTGATCTTCCCAAACAGTAACTAAACAAACATCACTGACTGAGGTTAAATTTACCTCAGGATGATAAATGAACAGGCCTATGCGAGTGAGGAATGAATGGACTTATTGTGCTGCAGCTGCGTCATTTCAGCCTATAGGAGATTTGATTGGAGTCCTAATTTGAATCAGTGCTCCTAAACAGTTAATTGAGGAGTAAATAAGCAAGATGAGGGCCTTCTTATTTGTAAGTGCCATTCTATTGTTGGGTTATGATCATTTTGGCTTTTGAAAATACTAGAAAATGTAGCTTCCCCATACCTGACATCCTAAAGCTGCTTACGACTGTCCCTCGTTGATGCAAGCGACTACCTTGTAATTCCAAATTGCAGGTCTTTGCCAATTTAATAGCATAAAATAATAATAAATTCTCATTAAATTCTTACTCTTATTAATAAATTTCTTATCAGCTATTAGAGGACAAAATTCTATGGCAAGTCTGACCAACAATTATGTAATGTTCTCTGGTTTTGCACTGAGCTTGTTTGCTTTTCTAAGGATGTTTGTGTGACTAATATCAGCTTCCCACTAACGTTCAGTAGAGTTCTGCTTTCAATAGCCTAATGCTAACATGGTGTCAGGACATTTTAGAGACTAGACAAAAATCCTTAATTAAAATAGTAAAGAGATTGCATTTACATAGAGCTTTTCAAGTCTTTTGACTATTCAAAGCCCTTTACAACACTAGTCAGCATTCACTCCTTCACATAAATTTGTACACTTATGGCATGCGGTATCTGTACATAGTGCCAACTTGTTCATCGGGCATTCATACACACACATTTACACACCGATGGAAGGAGTCGAGTCAAACTACTGATCTTCTAAAAAAGAGGATGACCCGCTCTCCTCATGAGCCGCAGCCGCATGTAACGAGAGATAAGTCATGTGAAAACAATAGCAGTAAAACATGTATTTCCAGCAAGTTACACAGTATTCACCATTTTTAATTACCAAATCTGTGACAGACTTGTATGATTTGTTGTGCGATGTACATTTACAAAACATGAGCAGGGAATTGAATTTTCGAAGACAATGTTTCCACTTCCTGTCACTGACCTATTCTGAAGCGAGCCTGTAACACCACAGTTTCCACTCAGCGTCTGTATCACAATCAGAAGTCATTGTGAAACCTGCATGTTTGCTATAGAATCAATACCACTAACTAACAGGCCGCTGACTAGGTGATGGCATGATCAAGTCAAAATAACATTTGATGCTCTCATTGGTAAAATAAATGCACACACACACACACACCATGAAATCATCATTGTGAAATAAATTTAGACCACAATTTAGGGAAGTTGGGTAGGATTTAGTTTTTATAAAAATATTTACATTCATATAATATCATTTACAAAATCCAGGTAAATGCATTATATACATGCTGAACCGTAGTGAAAGAAATTGCTGGAGGTTAAGGAAATTCCCTTGAGTTGATCCTCACCCACTTTCTTTGGTCTGCACACGTTCAAAGTAGTCAAAGGATTCATACACTGGTACCTGACACTGAAAGAAGCAGAGAGATAAAATCAGTTATTACAAGCAGGCATTAAACTGTATAAGCTCAATAAAGCAATATGTCAACATGTATTGAATTAGGTTGATAGTTTGTGGTGTGCAAAGGTCAACAGAAGACCTTTGCCAACATGTATAACTTTGTGGGCGTGAGAAGTGGGCACAATCAGTCAGAAACAGGATGTCAGTTAAATTGCATAATAGTGAAACAATATGGTGAAATATGACTGACACGAAATACTTGAAGTTACTGCTTTAAACACAGCTGTGCATGTCGAAACATGGATGTACCATTCAAACTGAGTGACAGGAGAAAATTGAAATTTCTGTAATATGGACTAGTGAGACACTTGTGTACCATATTGTACAGCAATACAGCAGTGCTCTAACTTTTTAAGGCTCGCCCTCTTTCAAAACCTGAAAAATGATCCACCCACCCTCTGACAGCACCCACCTTCAACCTCTATCAATCATTAATCGTAATAGGGGGAGAATCTAATAAAAATAGTAAATTATTTGCAAGTCCAAGGTGAAGTTTAATAAAATGAAAGTCAGCACAGTATTATCAGCTAACACTGGCTCGATAGTGGGGACCCACCCTACAGTCTGAGAATGACTACCCTAATGAAGATTGTATTGCTCCTCCATGTGTACCAATGAGGTGGGATAAAAACTATTTAAAAACACCTTGTTATGTAATACAGTGCAACACAACAATCTTGAAAAATATTAGTACTGAATATAGATATAAACAAGTAAAGTAGTCATAGTTTAAACAGATGAAAAAAATCAGGAAATTAGTATTAACTAACAGCTGTTTGATTAATTTTAGAGTGACAAAAGGACAAAATGGTGTGCAGCCAATACTTTGAAGCTTCATCGGTTAATTAAGTATTACTCTGAATGCTAAGGTTTGGCATCTCTGTAAGATGCTGCGTGGGTAACCAACAGCAGATCTGTTTTTTTTTTTTTATGTGGCTTTCTTTGTCTATAAAATAATATTTGTTTCTTTCTTGCAAAGATTCTGTCTATGCATGCACTGTCACACCTTTCACCGCATGTTCACAACTTTGTCTCAAAGCTCAGTTCACATGTGTGTAAAAACCCCTCCTACAAAGCTATTCTAAAAGGAGTTTGGACATATTAAGTGGATTGACTGAAGACTGAAGGCTAAATTTGTTCAAATAGCATATGGTGCTGACTAAAATGTCGATGTGGCCACCAAATGTTGCTTGAGATAACAAAATATTCGCTGAACTAATTAAGTCCTCATTTATGATACAGTAACAAAGATCCCGCCTGACAGTTACCCCCATATTTTCATGTTTTTCAGTTAACTACTGCTGCTTTACACATGACATTTGTTCAAGAGTCTTTATACCCCCCCTAACACTCGACTCACCCATTGAGAAGATTCTCTGGAGGAGCTGGTGCTGCTTTTGTCCATGTCTGGTACATCTGAGTC
>JAPQLA010000016.1:3141085-3160726 GCA_029822935.1 Naso vlamingii
CTGCGCCGCTCGAAACTTGCACTGCGCTGGCTGCGCCACCCTGCGCCACCTTGCGCCGCGCCACGAAACTAGGGCCCGAGATCTCACCAGAGCTTTATACAATGGTAAAACAATTTCCTTACTTAGATTTGTAAAAGTCTGTTTTATTATAGCCACCCTTGAATTTGCTATTTTTATTTTATCACAAATGTGTTTTTTAAATTCTAGTGAGCCATCAACCACCACACCTATATCCTTTTCCTCTTCCACTTGTTGGACACACACATCTCCAACGACATAGTTGGCGCAGTTATTATGCCCTCCTCCAAGTTGCTGATATTTACATTTTTCTGGATTTAATTTCAGTAACCAGGTATCACACCGTTTACTCATGCTATTAAGATCTGCTTGAAGTTGAGCTGTGTCTGCTTCCCCTGTAATTATTCGGAATATTTTAGTATCGTCCACAAAAAGGTATAAATCAGAATCAGATTGTATCACACTTGGCAAGTCATTTATGTACAGGACAAAAAGAACAGGTCCCAATACTGAGCCCTGTGGGACTCCTGATGTCACAGGTTTCCAACTAGACATAACTCTGTTTACCCTCACTTGCTGTGTCCTCTTATACAAAAAGTCCTGTATCCATTTAGTAACTCTCTCATCTAAACCATAAGATCTTATCTTCATAAGTAATCTTTTATGTGGAACTTTATCAAAAGCTTTTTGGAAGTCCATATATATACAGTCAACTGCCTGCCCTTTATCTAAAGCTGCTGTCCACTTATCCAGAACCGTAAGAAGCTGAAGTGTTGTTGATCTTCCAGATATAAATCTGTACTGTTTTTTACTAAAAAGCCTGTTGGTCTTCATATGATCTACAACATAATTTCTAACTAATTTCTCCATTGTCTTACAAATCACAGATGTCAGACTTATACTTTTCTGCCATTGATTTATTTCCTTTCTTAAAAATAGCACTAATGTGGGCCTCTTTCCATTCACAAGGTAAAGTTGACTCTTCTAATGATTTGTTAAATAACAATGTTAGGGGTTCAACAATTACACTCGCCAACTCTTTTAGAATCCTAGGGTGTATCCCATCTGGCCCTGGTGACTTATTAACATCAATATACTGTAAAAGCTTACGTACATCCTCACTAGCTATTGCAAAGTGTTTCATTTGGACATTCACTTTTGGAAGTTCAGGTATGCGCCCTTCAGGTTCAGTCACAAATACACTGCTAAAATAGTCAGACAAAATTTCTGCTTTTTGTTTGTCATCATCCGTTTTCAGAGAGTCAGTATCATTTTGGTTGGTATAAAGATCACCTATTTTTGTTTTAATCTTTGTCCTCCTATTTATATAATTCCAAATAACCTTTGGCTTATGCTTAGCTTGTTTAATACCAAATCTTCTTCATACAATTTCCTTAGGTACCTTGTTCTCATTCTCACAAAGTTACTGGCTCTGCGATATGCCGTCCGTACCTCTGGATCTTTACTTTTCATTGCCTTTCTCGCAAGAGTATTTTTTTCTTCAATTTTCTTTTTTGTAATACTATCCAAAGGATATTTATATTTTTTAGTCTGTGACCATTTTTTCCTGGTTGGCACATACCTATCCTCTGTTTCCCTCAGCTTTTCTTTTATTAATCTCCATGCATTTTCAACATCACAACTAGATAAATATTGTGCCCAGTCAAAGCCCTCCAGTTCCTTACATGCTTCTTCATAGTTTCCATTATCATAATTTTTTCTCACGCTTTCATTACTCACAGTTTTGGTATAACAAATTAGCTTGAACAATAAAATACAATGATCACTTTTCCCCAAAGGGCCTACATACTGAATTTCCTCAATCATATTCTCCTCATTTGTAATAAACTAAACTTGACGATCTCTTTATGCTTGCATTGTTTTTTGTAAAATAAATTTCTCATGTTGTTATTAAATGAGTTAAGGAGACAACTGTATTCAAAATGACTTCTCCAATAAGCTACATTCATCTTTCAATAATTTCTACTAGATTAGATTAGATAGTACTTTATTGATCCTGAAGGAAATTCAAGTGGTCCACTACACACACTCAAACAACGAGACAGACATCCAAAAAAAACACAATAAAACATCCTGAAAGCATAATAAAAGCATTAGCATAATAAATAATGAAAACAATACAAACAATAAAACATATCTTTCACTAGGTTGATTAAAGTGCTCATGAGTTAGTTATATCACTGGGAGACAGGAATCTATCTACCCATGTCACCATCCCTATTATGACAAATCACCAGTGTCTAAAAGTTTATGTTGTTAGCCAGTTATACTGATGGTTTTGTTTACACACATATTTTCACACATAACACTGCTGCCAAGAAGTTCTCCACATCAGCACAACAACCACCTGACACCTTTCATAAAAAGCAAAAGTCTTTTATTCATAAGAGTCATACTGTAGGTCTGAGGAGTGATGAAAAAAAAACCCATCAAGTTAGAAGGTTAACATCGTAATGGCTTTGTGGCACAGGCCTTTAGTTTTGGGGCTAAAAATACTGATTTAAATTACTTGAAATATAGTAGTATAAAATAGAACTCCAAAATATTTTGGGTCAGACTGATTTGGCTCTTGTAAAAGTTTACAGTATATTGACGTTAATCTTCTTCCTCAGTAAAAGTTATTAAATAAGTCTAGTATGGTGCACCGTGAATGAAATGTTTCCCATTTAATATCCCTACTGAATTCCATAAAATTCTGATAGGATTGACTGCATCACAAATTACTCTACAGGTCTACCATAGGTTCCCAAAATGTGAAATTTTTGCATCATTGGTTGAACATGTGGTGCTGAAAGTGTCTACCTGTAGTACTAGTGCAGCAAAAATGCCAACTAGTACTACTAGCAACATAATATTTGGTGTACAGTAAGTAAAAGTGGCCAGATATGCTCACTAGTGCTACTAGAAAGGATATTTTGGCCTACTAGGAGTACTTGTGCAGCTTATAACGTCTACTAGCAGTACTAGTCAGCATGATGTGCAGAATGGGGAAATGCTATTGGTTCTTGAGAAAGACTCCAACCCAATTTAACAACACAGAGAATGAACACTGACCAATCAGAGTCCTTGTCCCGCCTACACCGATTGCATCCCCTGTACTTTTTTTTGCGAGGCTGGACAACTAGTAGGACCAAAATAGCCCACTTGTACTACTAGTGATGCAACTTCGGTTTTACGAGTTGCATTAGTGAAGCTAAAAATTTCTGCTAGTAGTGCTTGTAAAACCAAAATGGTCCACTAGTACTACAAGTATGACCAAGATCATAGTTTGTGTGTGTGTGTGTGTGTGTGTGTGTGTGCACTAGAACTACTGTAGAACCAAAACAATCCACAGGTACAACTAGGACTACAATCACCCATGAGAACTACTACTGTAATACTTTGTGTGCACTAGTGCAACTAGTAAAACCAAAAAGGTCCACTAACACTACATGTACAACCAAAATGGTCCACTAGTACTTCTAGTAGGACCAAGATCATATTTTTTCTATGTACTAGTACTACTGTAGAAATAAAACAATCTACTAGTACTACAAGGACCACAACCACCCACTAGAACTACTACTGTAATATTTTGTGTGCACTAGTGGTAGTAGTAAAGCAGAAAAGGTCCACTTGTACAACTAGTAAAACTAAAATAGTCCACTAGTACTACTAGTAGGACCAAGATCATAGTTTTTTTGTGTACACTAGTACTACTGTAGAACCAAAACAATCCACTAGTACAACTAGAAGGACCACAATCACCTACTAGAACTACTACTGTAGTATTTTGTGTGCACTAGTGCTACTAGTAAAACCAAAAACATCCACTAGTACCACTAGTAAAACCAAAATGGTCCACTAGTACTACTAGTAAATTCAAAATGGCCCACTTGTGCTACTGGTGGCTACTCATTATGCTCAGTAGTAACACTAGTTGGACCCAAATGGCCCACTAGTACTAATAGTGGGGATTTTTGTGTGTGCACTTGTAGTACTAGTTGGACCAAAATGGTCTACTTGTGGTACTAGTTGCACATAATGCAAATCAGGAGGTGGGTAAAAATGTGCATTGAAAGATCTCAGTGGTTCTCCAATTCAGTAATTAAAATTCCAACCAATCACAATTCAGAATTTAGTCATTATCCCCACCTGCTTCATTTGCATACAATCTCCTAGTACAAGTTAAAAAAATACCCACAAGTACTACTAGTGAGGTCATTTGTGGCCTAATGGTAGCACTAGTGCAGCTCAGACTGTCCTTCTAGTACTTCTAGAAAGCATGAATGTGCCCACTAGTGCTACTGGTAGGACCAATTGTTGCGTACTAGTAGTACTAGTGTGGTTCAAACTGTTCACTAGCACTACTTGTGAGTGCAAATGTGACCTCTTGTAGTACCAGTGGCACAATCTTTGCCTACTAGTAGTGCTAGTGGGTACAAATATGCCCACCATTACGACTAGTTAGGCCATTTTTGGCCTACTAGTAGTACTAGTGCTGCTATACGTGTCTACCAGTACTACTAGTGAACAAAAAAGTGAACTAGTGGAGAAAGATTTACGCTACTAGTTCTACTAGTAAAATGAAAAGTTGTGTGACTAGTAGTACTAGTTGGCATTTCTGCCCAAACTGGTATGACAAGTAAGAAAAAACTTGCATTACTAGTAGTACTAGTGGGCAATTTTAGGTGCACCGATAATAGTTGTAGGCCAAATATGCTGCACTAGTAGCACTAGTGAACATTTTTGCATGCAGTGGTACTACTAGTGGATTGGATGCAAATACAGAAGGTGGGGCAGTTCAAAAAACCCTGACTACTGATTGGTTGTCTTTTTAAATGACTAACTAGAGAACCAATTGGAAGTCTGAATAAACAGCTTTATTAGCATTTTGTGCAACTATTCCAACTAATGTGCATATTTGCGCAGACTAGTAGTACTACTCAATACTTTTTTGGCTCAATAGTAGTCAACTAGTAAGGCAAAATCACTGCACAAGTACTACTAGTGGACAATTTAGCTCCACTAGTTAACTAGTTAGGCAAGAAATCCTGCCACTAGTAGTACTAGGTGACCTTTTTGGTCCAACTTGTTCTATTTGTACAAATAAAACATGTGGACAAGTAGTACTATTGTGCCAGTGGTGTCAACTAGTACAGGAAAATTGCATTTTAAATGCTCAAAAGGCTTCCCATAGCCTAGTAGCCGACTGGGTGCAAGGCATCATTGAAAAAATGGAACAGATATTTATCAATATGGGCATTCTCTGAATGAACAAGTGGAATGGATTTGATTATGAAGTACTAACGGAGCTCTCCATATATAGCCCAGGTTTTACACTGAAGTGAAGGGAAACAACCAGAACTATGATAAATAATATAATATAATATAATATTATCCAAATCCAATAAATAAATAATCCAATAAAGACATATTACATTGTAATTTACTTAAACTCATATTTATACTTCTTTATAGCCTATTGAGAGTCTGTGTGCAATTTTTGTAAAAGATAAATTTAAAAAACAAAACAAAACAAAAAAAACACCAAATTATTTAGTGGGGCTTAAGAACATTTTAAGGTAGCTCCCGCCCTAAAATAGGTCGAACAACGTCCATGTTAGAGATTAGAATAGCTAACCCTAAGTTAACTAGCTAAATTGTGTTGAAAATCCCTGAATCACGGACAAATCAGTCCAAGCGTGAAACAAAACTTTATTAGCAAACCTTTGATAGCAGAGCTGACTGATGATGACATGTGAAGGATTCTCTGGTTGCTATGCTTTATTAGTTTCCAAGGACAGGTGCATCATTGGAACGTAAACAAAGTCAAACTCGGCGGAAAACCGCACGGTGGGATTTTTGCTGGGGCTCACTCAGAAGATTTCTTGAAGAAAACGACCCTCAAGGAGCACTTCATAGATTCTTGCGACGATTGACTGTCACCTGCCATGACTAAAGTTGCTTCAGTGTAAAAAATGTAAGATTTAGTCTACTGGTTTCAAATCAGACTGTTTTGCTCTGTATCGTGAGACCTTTAACGCGTCTGAATGCAACGCTAGCTGACATTTTTGACCTAACGCTACTGTAAAAGCGGTCTAAACATAAATTATGCATGAATTATTTTATTTTTCCAGACGTTTGAATACTTTTGACGACGTACGGACTAAATATAGCCTAGTTATCTAGTATTACGGCTATAAAGAGGCTACTGCTACGACTACTACTATGATGTTACTACTAGTAGTAACTATTTGCTGAAGCTTTGACAGGGACAAAGAGAAACGTTAACGGTAAACAAGTAGGCAATTAATACACTTTCAAAATAAAACACCACGTCCCCTTGTTGAAGATCATGGTTATTTTCTTTTCAAAACAAATAAAAATAAATCACTATTTGACAACATGGGCTTGTACATTTTTTCATGAATAAAAGGATTTTCCTGATTATAGAGGATATAGTTAGGCTTAGAAACAAAGAGCCCCAAGGCAGCACTTAATAGGGTAGGCCTACAATAAAACTGTTGTAGAACTGATTGTTTTACTTTCCTGAAATATAACGAAACACTTAAACTACCTGAGGGTGGAAATTAATTTGTATTAACATTATTATATCATTGTGGGCGCAATGTGGTCCAGATGTTTTGCACCAAATTTGAGGTAAATCGTTCACTTTTTCCTAAAAGCGGGGAAATTGGAGCAGTTGTACAGTTAGTGGCCCGCAACATTTTCAGATCTGGAGCCATTGCAAATTTGCCTCACGGTTGCAATCACAGCCATTTCACTTTTCAACATGATTGTATTATGTGCTTTTCATCATATCTCCTGAGCCAAATATGATAACACAGAAAATGTGATGTTTACCTCTATGATCTGATGCTAGGATTAGTGGCGCCGGCAGCCGTTATCCTGTAACGTTACGCACTGTGCGTACATTTTTTTGGTGTTTTTTGCGATGCAAAAGACTGCGTAAACTGCGATAAATTATGTGATTACAGACGCTGCATGTCAATTTATTTGGCCAGTCAGATAAGTTACCGCTAATGCAAACGGATTATTTCCTACAACTGCAGCTTCACATTAAAAGCATTTCACTAGAAAAACGCGATTTAACTTTTATTTTGAAGGGACTGCTTGATTAGTTACAGGAACTGCAACAACAGGTTCAGTTAGCTTGGTTAGCTAGTCGCGAAATGTGTTTGTAGAGCAAAACAGGGAGCATTTTCAGCATTTTTTAAAATATCGGATCAATTTTCAATATGACCGGGAGTAGTTTTATGCCATCTGTAAAAATAACGTTAATGGTATAAAAGCAGACCTGTTGGATGAATCGCTGCAAGTGGCAGGTAACAAATTAACGTTAGCATCCGAAATGTTATGAAGTTGGTGCGTTGGCATTCGGCTTTGACAACTGACATTAATTATCCGCCGTCGTCCGACTGCTCAGCTTGACTCACTCTCGTCATATTGTCGGTGGATGTCACAGCGTGTGTCCGCAGCAGATCTGTCTGTCGCGGCTGCTGCTGCACAGATGTGTAGTAAAACTAGTAGTAAAACCAGTAAAGTTACTGGTTTTTAAAAAAGGCAAAATGACGAAGTGGGGAAGTAACATAATGTAATCAGTGTAAATTATGCCACACCAGCATGTAAAACAAAGAACACAGGTACTGACCGTGAACCGAGGCGTTGAAGGTACCGACACTATGAGCGGGCGGGTGGCTCGTGTCCTGCCGGCGCCACTGATAGCAGTGATACATGTTCTCACATCTTTGTATTACCGGTGAATTTAAAGACGTGAGAATGGAGTCACAGTGAGAATGTGGCTGACACTTTGTAAAATCATGTCTGTTGCATTCACGTTGTGTCTAGTTTAAAAAAAAAAAGTTTTTCAAATTCAAAATCTCAAAATTCCCCTTTTCTGTGTCATCATGTGTGTCCTTGGAGATGCGATGCAAAATACATAACACTGTTGTGGTGGGAAAATAAAATGGCTGCCATGGCAACCAGGAGGCAAATTTGAAAATTGCTCAAGGCCCCAAACTGTACCAATTTTCACGCTTATATGAAAATGTGAACAATTTTTTCACATAATCATCCAGACTAATAGGCTATCTGACATTTTAGCACCCTTTTGATGACAGTCCCTCCAAACTCTCGTGATTTTTGTCAAGTGTGGCTAAAACACTGTCAAATCATTTGAGCCAATCTTAATTGATGAGTCACAATACAAAGCAGTGTTGGAGCCTGCAGGTCTGATTTGGTTTAGCTGTTTTTAACACAACCAGTCGAAAGGAACAATATTGTGTCTCAGTTAAAATTCATTATGCTGCCATAGCCTACACTTTTGTTATTCCATAACACGGTTAAGACTAGACAAAAACCCTGTACATAGGCTGTAAGTACCCAGTACTAATTTGACATTTGTACAAAATTTTATCGTGTATTGTACACAAATATCAGATACATTAATGATATAAAATATAGCTTTCTTTGATGTGATATTAAAATTAAAATATACTGTTTTAAAGCATCAAGAGTCTGTAACAGGACAAATAGCAGGAGTTTAAAAAATGTCATCCTGGTCAAGTTCAGCTTCCTCTGGTGCTTCAGGTAAGAAAAGTTACACAAAACATAACGCTGAATTTATTGAAACACACTGGGTAGGGACACAAATTTGCTCCTAACCAGCAAAATAGAACTGGTTCTTTCATGTAGCACAGCACAGAGCAGCTCTGTGTTGAGAGGAAGAGTTAATTCTTGAAAATAATGTTAAGAAAATGTCATTGTAATTTTAGGAATTAGTTGGTTTGGTTTGGTTTGGGGTTTTTTTTTGTTTGTCTGTTTTTTGACAATTATCTTAAATATCTTTGAGTTCCTTTGCAGAACAAATAAAAAGCCATTCTAAAAATGAATTAAATACAACTTCCTCACTGAAACTGCTTGGAATGCACACATGAAAAAAATATAATTTAGTACAAAAAATTTTTGCCAGGCTACATAAACACATGTATGTATAAAAAGACAATAAATTAATTAATATAGCCAATAATAAAAATTCATAAAGTTTAAAAAATACAAACAGAGATATCTGTTTTTGCAAATGAACTCTTTTTTTTTTTTTTTTTAATTATATTAATGAGCTGAAAATGCCATAAAATCATAGTTTAGTTTATTGTTTATTTGGGAGGGATGGTGCAGTTAATGAACATTACTAAAAAAAAAAAAGGGCAATGTAAACAAGCCAGAGCATAGCCATAGGCTAATTTCCATTTGTTGTCCCCTTTAGATGTTCCCTACAAACAAAATACAATATGCATTAGTACAAAAACATACAAGTCTAGAAACATATCAGGTAACAAAATTAGCAAATACAAAAAAGGAAATAAAACAAACACACAGAATCATCAGTATTTGGTACAGTCTTCTTCACATGGTCTAAATATTACAAGCAAATTATGACTACAAGGATATGTTTCAGGGTTCAGGTGTGTGTGTGTGTGTGTTGAAGTTGTGTTGACATGTATGAAGACACACACACATCAAGTATTTTCTCTCCACGTTCACTGTCTCTCCTCGCAGTCGCACTGACAGCAGAGGTCCAAGCAGGTCAGACTTTGTTCAGCAGCTCTTCCAGTTACTCTGTCCTGGAGTTTATCGGTGAGGGCTGCTATGGGAAGGTGACCAAATGCCAAAATCTGGCAACAAACGAGACTGTGGCCGTAAAAATCCTCAACAAGGACAGTGACACAGAGAAAGAGGTATATTTTTCAGCTCCTTTTCGTTTCCTTGCTTGGAATCTGTTCGCTCGTTCTGAGTATGCATTACTCACTGTTGACGTGTGTCCTCTTTGTCCCCAGGTGTCCATGTTAGAGGCTATCAGCGTCCTCAATCCTGACCACGCTAATGTGGTAAAGTTCTATGAGTGGTTCGACTATATGGGACAGACCTGTCTTGCATTGGAGATGCTGGACAGTAGTCTCTACGATCTGCTCGTGGAACGAGAGTGGAATCCACTTCCTCCAAAAGAGATCCGACCGATCGCAAAGCAGGTTTGGATTATTGTAGCATGAAAGCAATTCTCTATTGTTTTATTAATGTACAACCCATCAGTACGGAAAACTTTACCCCTGATTTACTAAACTACACCCCAAAATTGTCCTTTCTTGTTTTCCTGCAGCTGTTGGTGGCTTTGGACGCCCTGAAGGAGCTCGGAATCCTGCATGCTGACATCAAACCAGACAACGTTATGTTTGTCAGCAGACAGGACCAGCCCTTTCGAGTCAAACTTATAGACTTTGGTAAAGCCATTCCAGCCTCCAAAGTCAAGCCAGGGATGGATCTCCAGCCAGTGGGATACAGGTGTCTTCATCATGCACGACTCATCCGTTAATCAGCAGAGCTTGTGTCATTCTTTCAAACATCCATATTGGTCCCTCAGTCCTCAAAGCTTGTTAACAGATTTCTCAGTTTGGTTCTTGTCTTTCCATCTCAGGGCTCCAGAAATCGCCCTCGGCCTCCCCTTCACTGAGGCTATAGACGTGTGGGGAGTCGGCTGCACCCTGGCCTTCCTTTATCTGGCTGCAAACCTCTTCCCTGTTGAGTGTGAATACCAGATGGTGAGACTGCTACTTCACACAAATGTCCACAGCAAAGTGGAGAATAAGTGCAGACTGCTGATGTGATTGTGTACTGTTTGCTGCAGATGAAGTGCATGGTTAAAGTTCTGGGTCAGCCGGAGGACCGCCTGCTCAGCGTTGCTGTGTTTAGCCAGTACTTTTTCACTGAGGAAGAGGCTGCTAACGGTCCCACATGGAGGCTTATGGTAGAGTGACAATGTTCTTTAAACTCTTTAAATTCCTTAAAAATATCTCTTAAATTTATTTTATTCCCTCAGACACCAGAGGAATTCGCAGCTGCTAACAGCATGAAAGCCGAAGAGCAGGAGTTCAACCTGCCCAGCTCTCTGGATGACCTGGTTTTGGTACGTCCTTTCTGCTGTGTTGTATGAGTAGGAATGCACGATGATATCAGTGTTGGCAGATGATAGCTTAAGTGACACAGAAGAACACTTACGCACTTTATTTTCATACTTTCAATTTCTGTGTGTCCACTGTTTCTGTGTTTCATTTTGTTTTTCATTTTGATGTTATGGCAGCTACATCAGTGTGTTTGGTAATTTTCCATTACCATTCAAATAAATTAGAAAGGAAATTTTGAATTAAATTGTTTTGACTCAATTTGTCAGTTAAATTATCAATATGATGAGATGTGATGTACAAAGACTACCCGGACTGTACACACACAGCTTGCATCTGTTTTTACATTTTCAGTGAACTATGTGGAATATCGCAATATATCTTAATATGAATCGTGCCACAATATATCCTGTTATAACTGAATCGTTATCCAAGTATCATGATGCATATCGTCTCATGAAGTTCTTGTCAGCGACCAGAATTAATCAGCAAATATAAAAAATTCTGCCGATATATCGACCTTTCATATCGTCCATCCTGCAAACCTGTTGTTTAATTGGGAGAATTAATTTTAATTTAGGAGCATAACCTCCATTTAAAAAGAGGCACATTTTTATCTTATGCACTGCAGAGCTCACTGTCTGTCACAAGGTTATTGCTGTTTACAACTCGCAAAAAGGCATTTGAAACTTGTTTTCACTATTAAAAGCATATTTTGAACATTATGAAAATGTAATCCATAGAAAATACTCTCAGTTTTTTATTTCTGTATTTATAAAAGAATACATTTATTATTTATGGTAGAATGAAATTTTGTTTGTCTCGTTTTACATCTGTTTCAACAACAAATGGACTGTCACATGAGTAACAGGTATATTCTAGAACAGATGAGACTTGGTGTTCTTTGGAATGAGCAAAATGTACGCGTGTATATCGATATCGGCTAAAATGAGTTTGGAAATATCAGCATATTGGATATTGGCAAAAATCTAATATCATGCATCCCTATTAAAGACTGAATCAGAAGCATTTAATATCTGTCTCTGAGAAGCAGGAATGGATCAGCTGAACTGAATCTGTTTCCAATTCCAGATGCATCCACAAGGGGAGGCTGCTGAGTTTCAGGACAGGAGGGCGTTTGTGGACATGTTGAAAGGGCTGCTGCATCTCCGCGGGGATCAGAGGATTTCTCCCCATCAAGCTCTGCAGCACCCTTTCATCACAATGACCCACCTGAACGAGCACCCTGACAACAGGGACTAGTAAGTGTGTGTGTGTGTGTTCACTCTAATAGCAGATGTCACAGACGTTTGATGTACTAACTGATTGTTGTGCTTGATCCAGTTTGAACACCTCCCAAAGCATGATGAGCATCTGTCAGGCGGAGCTCTCAGCAGGCAGGACGAACGACTCTGCAGCCTGCACATGACAAACAGTCGCTTTTGTTTTCTGTCAGAGGTTCACCCTCTGCTTCTGCTGAAGATGCTCCAGCCACCAGGTTTATTGATGTAAATGACATCACTGTCTCCTATGACGATGAGCCCACCACAGGGTCATCCGATGGAGTTACAGCCAGTTGCTCCAATGACGAAGATCTCGCCGCCCAGTCTTCTCACGGAGCGAACCGAACGGGCTTGACTGCTGCTGCAGCCTTGGCCTCCTCTGGTCGCAGTAAAACCTTGAAAAGGATTCACAGATGCTGGACTTGAATCGTGGCTTCCGTTCGTGGTTGCTGGTGTCCAAATGTGGGGGACTGATTTTTATTTCATTTTTTTCAAATTTTTGATAAACTATATTGTCATTTTTACTCTGACTTTTAAATAAATATTTTAGATTGCATGAATTAATTGACTAAATTCATAACATAATACACATTGTTCTGAATATTCCAGCCCTTCTTCTGATTTGTAGCCTTTGGCTTTGAAAAAACACGAGAAGAAAAACACGGGAGGAGCCTCTGTTGCTGCTGCTCTGCATATGCAGATGTTTCAATACGTGAGCAACTTGTTCCAGGTTTGCCAGCACAAACTGGATGACTTTAGACTCGACTTGACAACATCACAAAAGACTTACAATTTGACTTGGACCTTAACACCAATGACTCGTGATTTAACTTGGACTTTTGACTTGATAATACTTGAGATTAAAATGTGTTATCAAAAAAAAAAGACTGCCATGAATCAACATATTTCCCTTCATTTCCTGAATCAGCTAAAGGTAACGCTTTTTCATTCCCAGCAATTGACACTTGATTCCCAAAGACTCCACTTTGTTTGAAGCATCTGACAGCTTCCATTCAAGTTAAAGAACAAACCACGAGGAAGTGGGTTACGTTGTCTTCTTGTCTGATCATTATTTTTAAGAAGTAAAAAAAAAAATTAAAAAGCATTCACCATTTGTGTAAAATTAATAGATTAGAAGAGTGCTAATGACTTGTTTAGATTTACGACCTTGGACTTGACTTTGAGACTTGCCTGTCTTAACTTGGGACTTAAGAGCGTATACTAGAGACGTACTTGTGACGTGCAAAACATTGACTTTGTCCCACCTCTGTTTTCCTAATATGGATACTTTTTTTTTTGTTTGTTTTGACTTTCCCTTTTTTGTTAGTCATGTCAGAGTGTTTCAGCATGAAACATCATAAAATTCCAAGTAAAAACATTTCCAAAAGATTTCAGTGATGAAGCATAATGAATTTCAAATACAAATGAATACATGGCCTCTGTAGGAACTACAGTTTATCCCCGTCCTGTATCTTCTACAATCAGCAGGTGCAAAACATGTACAGTATCAAATAACGAAGTTAATTCCTCTTCAATTATTCCTATATAAATTATCAAAACATATTCTAAATGCCTGTTAATGCTAACATATAAATATAGACAAAAATATATGCATATTAAGCAAATTAGGGAAGTAATCAGGAGTCAGTATTGGATGTCAGTGTTTGTTGCATTACATCATCCCCTTGATTTGAAGTACTGTTTGTTCCTTTCATGTCTGTGTAGCTGGTACATTATAATTTAGGGGCCATTGCTCAGTGGCAGCTAGGCAGTTGGCTACATGGCTCTGTCATGGGGAAACAAACTAGAAATCTCTGGACAATAATAAAGCGAATAGGCCTATGTCTGAAAGAAACAGAATTTAGTTAAGACTTCCTTGTCAAGACAAAGTACGTTTGCGAGGTATGGTCAGCCTGCTTTGAGCGGTATTTCTGAGAAAGTCTGCTAAACAGAAATGGCCTTGTGCTCTGCTTTGGACTGTGTGTATGACAACAGAGAAGAACAGGAAGCACCCTGCACGCAAACAGCCCTGCAGGCTTAAAGTACCTTGTTTGTTGAGTAAAGTGTCTTACGAGACAGACAGCTGCTTATTCACATGCAGAAACTTTATTACTCTGTTCACCCGTAGGTAATCCCTTGAGCCTGTATTGCCAGTTTTTGGAGTCAGAGTTAAAACTTAGGAGCTTTTGTTGTCTTTTCGTTGATTCCAGAATCAGGTCAGCAAGCAAAGTCTACTTTAGTGCTATTGTTAAGCAATGACTTGCACAGTAAATCAGTTTGTGTTTTGAATACTGATACTGATCAGTCATATCTGTGTCGTTTTAGTTTCCTACCCTTTATGAAGTTTGCCAAAATGCACATAAGCTATACCTTCAGTGGTGATTTCTCTTTCTACTCTAGTTTTAATGCCAATGTCACTACTTTTATGGAAGTAGGATGACGAACAGAGACTTTCTGGGTGAGAGTCCTGTGTTAGTCTGATCTATCTATCCATCCCACCATACTACAACCCAACGCAGACTTATTTGTCAATTCCTCTGTCATAATTAATATGGCCACTGGAGGTCGCTGTCTAACAATAAACATATGGGTCATAATAGCATACTTGCATAAGTGATCTATATGGCTCCTTCTGCTAAGGACTGGCTGGCATAGGAGGGAGGTTTACAAACTCTGGAGCCCACTTTGGAAAGACTCCATTTTGGGGAAAGATATAGAGAAAAAGAAGAGTTTACAAATGTAGCTGGCTTAGTGTGGATGTAAGCATTATCAGATGGAAGTTACCAGTAATGCTTTAAAGAAAAAGGGTTAACATGTTGAATGTCTCTATTTCCAAATGGGCTGATTTCATTCATAATAAACCTCGTTCTTATCATCCCTGGTATTAAGCAAATAGCAGCAGTGTGTTTATATGTCAGGCAACTGATGTTTTGGCACCTACCGCCAGCTGTGGTGGAATCGGTGTTGTAGTCTGTGTTGTCTCTGGCCATAACTGTGATGACGGTACCATTTCCTTCAGACACATAAAGAAATGGTATCTCCACAGACACCTTGCAGGTGTATCTCCCTGAATCCTCTCTTGTGATGTTTGTCAGGGTCAAATTTGAGCAGTCAGATGTCACCTTTTGCAGAGAACCTTGAGGGTGTTTCTTTAGGCTGAAAATCTCACGTTTAAGATTTGTTTGTTCTTTCATCCAGGTAACCATTATTCTCCCCCCATTAAGCTTCCCTGTCCAGCAGCAGGTGATGTTCACTGTCCCCCCGTCCGTGACAGAGACATCAGGACTCTGGGTAACAACAGGTGTGCCTGATGATGAAACACCTAGAAAGACACAGACAGACATGATGTGGTAGTGCATACTTTTTCTTTTTTTTGTTAGTATGTACTTGGGGCCCGACCGATTAAATCAGCCGATTATAGGCCCTTTCAAAACAATCAGTATCGGACAAAATAGGCAATGCGTCCTGGTGTCACTCAGAATAATGTCCTCGCACTATTAATCCAGCAGATGGAGCTCTGGCTCCATTCGCTCCCCACCCGTCACCACACTGTAGAGGCCAGAGAGCAGGGCAGAGCAGCAGAAACGAGCTGAGCGGAGTCTGCCTTCAGTATGAGTTTATAACTGGGTTATGAAATAAACAATGACTCAACCTTTCTCCCGTTTCAGTTCAACCCTCTTGTCCATGAGTCATGACGACGTGCTTCATTGTGTCAGTCATGCTTTTCCGTTTATGTTGCATCGCTAAAGTTAGGCTAACCTAGCTTGGCATTAGCTAATGTTAGTGTTAACATCTTAGTTACTCCTTGTCTGTTTATGTTAGCGTCGCTAAAGTTATGCCAGCCTAGCAAAGCGTTAGCTAACAGCTTTAAAGCCCGAGTCAGTAACTGCAGAATTAACGTAAGTGCACAATATTTGAAAGTACAGGGAACATATCATTAATCACTTAGGCAGTTGTGTGTTCAGGCCCGGTTAGAATGGAGCAATGCGAGTGCAGAGGCCTGAAAAGTTCAAAATGAGTAACGTCACCGTTGTTTACCCCATACAGCAACCGTCATGATGTCATTTTTCTGATGTAAGTTTTAACTTTTAATTCATGGTTTCACCTATAAGACCATTTATATTTCCATTTATGCCTGTTGCAAAGCAAGGCAGGAAACAACAGTTCTCAGATCTCACATGAGTGTGTTGCTCAGACAGAGACAGGTCTCAAACAAAGTTAACTTTCTTCTGATTTGTGTGTCTGAAAAATGCCATTTTGTATCAGAATTTTTGTAAGATTTGTGCATAGTGAAAAATGGGTCCAATATGTATCTTGGTGACGATGGGGCGAAAGTATTGGTCGTAATCTATGATCACATTTATTTCTCTATATTAGAATGGATTGAAGACTGCTAAGGGTAGAGCCGTGGCGAAACCCGTGTGACACTGATATGGAAACTGAACCATCACTGGGAGGTCTGGGTTCCTGTTTACTGTCTCTACTAATACTAATCATATAAGCAACCATGAGTGGACTATTTAATATCTCCCATTGCCAAGTCATATTAAAGGTTTGTCCTTTGCACTGGAGTAGTAAACGTCAGTTTCATTACATTAGAACTTCATTAGATGGCAATGACTATACATATTGACTTTATTAAGGGGAGAATCTCAAAATCAGTAGCAGTCCTGAAAAAATCTAGAGATGTATTAAATTATAAGGTCTTACATTTAATTTACTGCTCACTTATTTTACCTCCCATGTCTTACTATGTAGAACTGTGGGTAACCTTTAAAACAACTATAAATTCAATAGCTGTTCTACAGAAATGAGCCATATTTGTAATTAATAAAACTGATTATATGCTCACACAAATCCGCTGTTTCTAAATTCTTGCATTTAATGACTTGTTTTATTGTAAAATAATGCAAAGAACATTAAAAACAAAATCAATGTCACTCCCAGAGTCTGTACAAAAGTTCTTGCAGATACGGGAGGACAAGTATGAACTGAGAGGTGTTTGTAAGTTCACTATACACAAAAACTAAAAACTGTATATATGGTAAACATTACCATCCAATCTTGTTACACAGAACCTCAACGCATTATCAGACATTACTGCCTTCATAGGTTTAAACATAACTATCATGTTACGTCCATACTACATCGTACCTACCTATCATAACCAACAATAATGACCTTTAAACTTTGTATTTGACATAAAAGTATCAATAGTCCATTTGTTTGTTCATCTGAATTGATATTATTTAGATTTCTTTTGTAAAATTATTTTGAATATTGTATTAGTCTTAAATGCATTGCCCTACACATCTACACGGTACCTTCAAATTGGTCATAAATAAACATAAATCAAAACAAGTATACCATACCACAATAAAATACTAAATATGGAGCTTCATTTTGCAGAATAAGTATATTTTCACTTACTCCAAGATGAAAGAGTATGCAGATAGGCCAGTAAAAGACTTCTCAGTAGAAACTTCATCCTTTCACAGCAGTTCATCACTGAACACTGATAAGCACAGAGCAAAGTTTCTCACCTCTGACGTACATTCAAAGCAATGAATATTATGAATCGTACAGCACTTATTTATACACTGATAGAGAAATCTTAAAAACCAGAACTGCTGCTCCCCCCTCCTCCAGAAAACAAAAATAACAAACCCACTGTTGTTGTTTTTTTTACAAATAAGAAACGAAACAAGAGTTGACAGATTTTATGACAATCTAAACTATTACAATTTTAAATGCAAGAATCTCTAAGCTTAAAAAATGTAATAACAGGAATAATACCAGGAAGATCACTGGCAAACGTACTGCATAGTCTATACTTTGTATTAATTATATAAGTACAAATTTAGATTTAATTTAAAAAAAATCTACAACAGGTCAAACAAAAGTATCCTTTAGACATTTATGTTGCAGAATGTTTCAGCATGAAACCTCACAGTATGAAATTGCTGGTAAAAACTTGTTTGTAGACGTTTCACTTCTCGTCCAAGAAGCTTCTTCAGTTCTGACTGACTGGTGGGGAGTTGCAGGCCTGAGGTTTTCAAAAAACTCAAGCAAGTCCAGTTGCCTACAACATAAACTTAAAACTACAATGACCTGGATAACTGAGAATCTTTACCAACATTTCAAACAGATGATCTGTTCAATGAATACAAAGATTCTATGGCCACTTTGTCTCAGTTCTGTCTCTTCTACAATGACCACGTGTACAACATATACAGAATCAGATATCAAAGTTGACTCCTCTCTACTCATTGCATTATTAATATTCAAAACATATTCTAAATACCTGTGAATGCTAACATATAAATAAAGACCACAATGTCAGCCTAATGTATTTTTAGACAAATCAGGCAAGCAATCAAGAATCACTACTGGATGCCAGCGTTTGTTTCAATGCATCGTCATCTGGATTTGTGTTCATTTCATGTCCATGTGAAGCTGGTAGATTATTTTTTAGAGGCTCTTGATAATGGGCGTCAAGCAACACACGTCACTATCATGAGGGAACTGAATCAGAAATCTCTGGACAATAAGAAAACAATACAAAAAATGATGACAGAAAGGAACAGAATTTGACTCAGACTAATATTATTTTCAAGACAAAGTAGTTTTTTAATTGACTGCAGTTTGCAAGGTGCATTCAGCCTCTGTGTGGTATTTCTCAAAAGGTCTACTGAACGGAAATGGCCTTGTGCTCTGCTTTGGGACGAGGGCCTCCGACCACAAACCGTCATACAGGCCTGAGAAAGACACATACAAACAATTATGGTGTCGATTCCTTTAATACTGTAGTTTCAATACAGTTAATACAATACAGTGATGTTAACATACCTTCGATCTACCTGTATCGCCAGTTTTGGGTTGTTATAGATTGTTGAAGTTTGTCAGAATTAATAATTAATACTTGTGTTCATTCAGAATTTGTATTTTGTAAGCAGATTATTTTATTGTGCATATATATATATATGTTTTCTATTATTTCCCTTGTTTAAGAGTTTAATTTCCTGTCTATGCAAGGCTCCCATTATTTGTGCTACTGCAGCGCCCTCATGTGGTAAGTGGTGATAAATACAGTGTCAGGCAATAATCAGCTCAACCCTTTGCTTGTTGATGACTTCCACTACAGGGCAGGAGCAGTGTGTTTTGCCGTTTGGTCTCCACCAACCACATTAATGTGTTTATCTAACAGCTGATGTGCCAAAAAAATAAACGCTGTGAACCTGAGAGAAGTTGTCAAATGGTCTCTCCACTCTGCTGAGTTTGAACTATCTGCATATTTCTGGTTTCCTTTTTCCTTTTAAAAAGTTTGCAGAAATGTGCATATCCAACATGCGTGTTCCTTT
>JAPQLA010000016.1:3162791-3173350 GCA_029822935.1 Naso vlamingii
TGACTTACCCTGCAAGGCAATATTCCTACCAGCAGGGGGCACAGGAGACCAGAAATTTAGTAGTAGCCTCACAGACAATAGTTCCATTTCAGTATCTCTGACATACTTTATAAGACCCAATGTAACCACTCTTGCTATTTTTTATTTTTCATGTTTTTGTTGTTCTTGTTTTGTAAGTCTTTCCTTTTCCTTCCCTCCTAGAATTGTGATTATAAAATACGAGAAAATGTTTACATGAAAACATAAACAAAATAATAAAACAATGAGTTGGTAAACATTCACAAGTTGCTTCAGAGGTGGTCGTGGTGTAAATCGGTCAGAGGAAATGCTTCATACATTGTGACACACTTTCTTCTCTAGAAGTAGCAGTAGTAGAAGGAACATGATGTAGTGATATTTTTAGAAAGAGGTGACATGAGACAAATGCTTAAATGGCAGATAGTTAAATTATAGTGGAGAAGTTACAGGGTAAGTTGGCAGATATTACAGATGACTTTTAAGCTATTATCCACTTAAAGGTTTTAAAACAAATAGGCCTATTCTATTTTCAGATCACATAAATGTTTAAAAAGTGAAATAAATGGAACTTTGCTGTGACGATCTTAAGCACTGTCTCTGAGACTTTGTGGTATGCATGATGCATGTATTTTACTGAGGTCAAGGCTGAATTTACAGGAAAAGCAAGCAACCCCCTCCAGTACCTCGGATCCATTTATAGGCAGTTGTGTGTCAGTTGGTTTGTGCTAATTTAATTGACTTTCTTTTTTTTTTTTTGAACATGCAACAACAAAGCACAATATAAACTGATAAAGGGTGTTTTTTAGAGGTCTGAGTGTTGACATGTCACAATTAAACATTACCTGTCTTGGATGAGATGCAGCTAAACCATTCTATTTAGGCTTCTAAATAATGTTGAGACACATTAAGTTAGTTATTGCGTAGTCCTGCCAATTTAGTAGGCTATGCACTCATCATAACCTTAAAGACAAGTTAGGCCTATATATTTAAATGTTGTGAAAAAGGGTTTTCTTTAATAACTAGAGCTATAAGCTCCACTGTCCTTCTAACCAACCAAAGACTGTTTGACAATGTTATGTACAGGGTTGGCAAGGTTACTTTGAAAATGTAATGGGTTACAGATAACTAGTTACCTTATTTAAAATGTAATAGGTAATGTAACTATTTCAATAATTTCATCTAAGTAATGTAACTTATTACATCTGATTACTTTTTGATTGCTTTTCTAAATTTCCACCAAATGTTTTCAACGGTTAACCATTGTCAAATGTTTAAACCAGGCAGTGTTAACGGTAGACGTGGGGGCGCTGCAAATTCAAACAAGAGAACCAGTAAAAAGCATCAGAATAGCATCAAACTTTACTAAATGGCCTTGACTGAAAATGGCAAAAAGAGACACTGTGCTCATCAAAAGCATGCAAAGCAACAAAATGAATATTATTTAACATACAGCCTAAGCTTTTTACAGAAAATATTCAGATGTAGGCCTAATTCCCTTTGTAATAATTAACATTTTCAAAGGTAACTGTAATTTAATGACACATTCTCTCTCAGTAACTGTAACTGATTGATTACATTTATTTTGTAATTAAATTACGTAATTTAGTTACATGTAACTAGTTTCCCACCAACACTGGTTATATAGGCTATAAAGCTTACACCTGTCAAAAACGGTTGTCACTGTGTAGACGAAATGCAAACTGAATGTGGGAAACACTTTGTGTCACTTGCCTGCTGTCAAAAGGCCGTGAAGACGAAACAAAAAAGGCGGAAAGCCTCAATTTTACACCGGAAGTGCTCTGCAGTTTTGGGGAAGCTCTGGTTGTGGCTTTGCAGCGATGACGGTTGGCGTGCGTGAGAGCCACCGAGCTCTTGTCTTAACCCACAGTAGCCATTTGTAACGTTACTTCCCACCACGTGTATGGACGATGAATAGATATAGTCATTGTTTTATCTCCCGTTGAATCATTTTGGACCATCTGGATATGAACCGTGCTCGAATTCACGGTGGGAACATTATGAAAATACAGTGAGAAGACCTACATTTTTTCCAAGGTGAGTCACTCTCTGCCACGTTAGCTAGCACCGGTATGATGACAAGTGGCAGTGTAGTTTAACATCAGCAACGCTGTTTTGTAACGAAAGGTTAATATTGTCATGTTTTGAAAAAAAGAACTGCTGTTTGTCCAATGCGTGATGAAACAACAACAACAACAACAACAACGACAGGTTTTCTTCGTCTGTTTCTGACGAAAATGTAGGTGTCATAACGACTGTAAACTCACCGGAAACGTAGTGTAGTCAGAGAGCCCGCAAATACCACAATAAATGTTACTTAGCTTCGTTCAAAGTTTTTTATTTGTTCATTTTTCGTGCCGTTTCTGCGTTTTCGCAGAACGGAGCAGGTGCACGTTATTGTTGTCTGTGTCCAGATGCAACATAGTGTCTCTGGGCTAATGAAGATTGCCTACTATTAAAGACATTTATTTATTACTAAGAATATTAAAAAAAAAAAAAAAAATTAAAGTAGTTCTGTCGCGATGTTGAATCACAAAGCCCACTCTGTGTTGTCTGCTAAGTAAAGTAGTACAGGGTGATATATGACTGACAATTATATCTACTTACTATTCTTCTGAACGTTTTTTGGCCTCTAACTACTTCTGCACTCTTTGTGCTATTAAAACCATTCAACTATCAAAATGTTTGGCTCTTCCAGGACATTCTGGCTATATCTTTTGGGTTTTTTTTATTAGCTTTTATACTTTATAAATATGTAGCTTTTCCACAAAATTTTGCCACATTTAAATACAATGGAAAATCTTCAACTCTTATTCAAACCCACCCTACTTTGAACTTGTGCTGCTTCGACATAGTTTTAGCTACAGACTTTGTATGAACTTTAAACAAGACAGATGACTTTGAACTATTTTTCTTGTATTCACATGTTTTTGCTATCTTCTACCGTTTTTGACATATCACAGTTTTAGTTTGATGCTTTTTTTGCCCCGCTTCAGGTTTTATAATGGGTGTGTATTGCAGAATTGTCAGTTGGCCAGAGTGGGTGATGTCATCAATAGAGTGGAGACACAGTGAAACGTAAATTAAAAATCTCAGAAACAACTCCCAATAAATCCCACAACTTTGACAAAGTCACACATAAAAACAGCAGAAAACAGTAGGAAATTTTGTGATGGTTCTTGTGATATAGGTTTGGAAGCAGTAAACTTATACTTTAGGATCTACGAGCCTCAGTTGGAGGCATGCCCCACCCAAAGCCCCATTAACTCCCATGTTGTTTTCGGTCTGACTCTCTTGTCCAGGACTGAGTGGCATACTATTTTAAAAACTGCCATATTTTTGTCATTTTAATGTTTATCCACACAAACTGCATATGTATTTCTTCAGTACAACCTTGTGGTGCTCAAAACCATTCGTTCATTCATTTCACAGAAATAAGACAGTTTTGGCAGAGACTGCTTTGTTTGAGGGGAATTTTTCCTTGTTTTCAGTCCTTGACACAGCGCACTCGGTGCTAATGCAGTGACAGTTAAAGACATAGTCCAATTTCTCCACTTCTGTTCAATGATGCTGTAGTGTGGTGGCTGATGCATTGAATTGGCATCCCGAAGGTCAAGGGTTCAAATCTCAAATCTCAGTTTCATGTTATTCTCTAAACTGAGTCGCGTTGCAGCTGATCTCTGTTAACATCTCATCTGCTGTGTCCTATATGCTGGACTTTGAGGAGCGCTTCTCTCTTCCTGTTCTCTGCTCCTCTGTGGCATAACTGGTTTGGCCGTCTTACACCTGTCCTTACATTCAAACCTCCAGCTGTTGGAAGACAACATTATCTGATCCTCTCTCGCACACATACACACACGTCCTGCTGACTGCAGAGTTGTAGACATTTTCCTGGACATCAGACTCTAAGAAAAGTTGTTTTCTTTCAAGAAATCACGCTCCTGTTCATGTTAATGCTTGACTTTGAGCTTTCCTCTCCTCCCTCTCTCTGTTCCTCCCGTTTCCTCCCAATCCTCTATTCCTTCTCCTCTCTCCTCATTCTCATCTTCTGCCCTCCTAATCCCTTCTCTTCCTCCTCGTCCTTCCTCTCTCTTCCTCTTATTCTCTCTCTTTTTTCTCCTCTTGCTTTGACTGAAGGAAAACATTTAAATCTGACAGCGTTCAGCAATTGATGCTTTTTCTGCTTTTAAACTTATTTGAACTACTTCCAAATTTTAACATTATAGTCATCCACATGTTACTTTTTCAATTCTTGCATTCAATACTGTTAAAGGTTCATGGTTTATTTCAGCCAAATCTAACTGTTCCTCTAACTTCATACTACCTTTAACCAATACATCCATTTGAATTTCTTCCTTTTCTATCAAATCCTACCTTCTCTCAGTAGCATGAAGGTTCTGAAACCACTTCTGCCTGTTTTGCATTGTAGCTACAAGGTTCGTTTCATCAGCAGTGCAGTTTTCAACATTAGCTTTTTTGTTGCCATTTATTGCATTTCTCTGCATATTTCTGCATTTTTTCAGTAACGCTTCATTAATGCTAAAACTGGAACATAGAATCAAACATTATGAATTTTTTGACCAAATTTCCTTTCTGATATGATAATACTGTAAGGATGACTATCAGTACTTTCAAAAAATATCGACACAAATCCATTTTTTAACAGTAACCATCGGTAAGGTAGATAAAATGACTCGGTGGGAGAGGACAAGTGTTAAAACAAGTAGAACTGTCCGATGTGAGGATAAAATTACCACACTTTACTGTAATGCAGCCTTTACAATCAGAAAAAAACACCATTTATTTCACATCATAACATAATGATACCCACCAAGACAATATATAGTCTCATATCTCCGTGCAATGTAATATATTGCTAAACCACACAGTGTAGAATAGTTTTGACTGTGACAATGAAGTAACTTTATTTAACAGTACTACTGAACACCTGTCTGAACCCAACTACATTTGAAGTTAGCTGAAGTTACTCAGCGTCAGGGAAATCATTTTAACCTCATGTATTTTGTCATAATGACTGGTAAAAAAATATTCCACTGTTAATCTCTTTTCCTGCTCTGCTATTCACTAAATGCACAGTCAGTGTGACTCAGTCTAGATTATTGTAAGAAACAAATGTTTCCTATGACTCAGCAGTGAAACAGATTCCCTCGAGGGTTTTGCTTACACCTGAACATGAGCAGCTGTTATTACTGGAAACCCAGGCTTGATGACAAATAACCAGTAGTTCCAGTCTGAGGTCCAGCAGTTTACCAGGGGTACGTTCAATCTCAACACGACGTGCACCGTTCAGCTGCAGTTTCTGGATTGAACAACCCGTTTCTTTGACACCGTGTGCAGCAGCTTTGAGGTGCCTTCTCTCCTGTTTGCTGGGTGTGTCAGAGGTGTTATCCAGTCAGCTGCGACCTGTATATAAACCCTGCCATATTAAAAAGACGTGCACAATGCTTTTGTCACACAACAGGGACTTCAGTGCACCACAACTTCTGGTTAAAAAAACTTGCTGTGTATTGTCAAGTTTAAACATGGTCCTGTTTTCATGGATTTATAATAAAACTGGCTGTATGTCCACTTTCTAATTATTATGATTAGGCTAGAATAAACCTTAGCCGTTAATGGTCTTGAGATGGAGGGGAGTCCAAAATACAAATAGTGTTTTGGTGTTGCTGGGACGAGTGCAAACATTTCCAGTCTTTAGCAGTTGTTTATTCTTCACACTTCATCATCTCCTGACTGAATTCTTTCCCTCAGGCTGAACAACCAGTGTCTGAAATTATACAAGTGTTCACACATGCACTGAAATGTGCTGACAAACCTCCTGAAATCATTATTTCAGTGCGTGTACGAAATTGTCCCCACGCAAAAGCTTTTGAATGTAAACATCCCTTTAAGAGCGGCTGGATTTGAAGTGAATAGAGATCCGAGTGTCTAGTAGTTTGCTGGCTGTGTTTGTACAATCCCACCTCATTGTTCCTTCAGGATGTAAACATCTTTCTCACGATTTTGCATGACTCCGTGACGTACGAGGTGTCACAAACAATGAGACTGCTTATTCTGTCTGCCATGTACATTCTGTACCAGAAAGAGGAGGAGGAGACACCTATGAAATGAAGCCGTTGACGAAATGTTTTACACCAGAGGGCTGTTTGATATGTGTTTGTGACCTGTATTCACAAGTTTACATGATTTTCTTAATCTTAACAGCTGGTTCCGGAATCGTGGTCTTGTATGCAGTTTCAAACAAGTAGTAAAACTTATGCACAACTCCAAAAGAAAAAAAAATGAAAGAAAGAAAGAAAGACAGGCGCTTAGGAGAATAATTTGCCCCATTAATATCATTTTTGATTTCAGGGTTTGTTGTCCTCGTTAATTGTCTGAAAACTCACCGCCTGTCTGACAGCTCCTGCTACCTGATTGGCCTCTTTGAAGGAGGTGTTACCTTTATATGTGTTGAATTTCCCCATGTCTCACTGGTTTACATGGTGGAGGTCCACATGACGGAAATGTTATACCTAATTAAGTTTTTTTTTAATTTATTTATTAGGTATAGTGTGCAAGATATTTCTCCTCTCACCTGTATGCAACATAAAGGTACATTTGCATTGCACTTGCGGTGACAGTGGCCTTTACAGTGAAGTAGGAGACTTCCTGGAGCAGTGAAACTTTTGGAACGAACAACAATATTCCATGTTTAAGTATTACAGGTTTTGTAGTCTTTAACCCCGGGATTTCACTGGATGCGTGTGCGTTCCGAGATGGCTCCAGTGCATGTTTGGTCCGGACTCTGTCGTTCGTCAACACCTACCGGCTGCGCTCAGGCTGCGTTTCAGAGTGCAGCACAGCCAGACAGCTGGAGTCGTAAGACTATGAGATTTCTCGGTAATTACAGAATCAGCTTCGACTGCGGCCTCTGAAAACATCTGATCTGTTGACTTCAGGCCTGATTTTGCACATATTGACGGTTTATTTATGAAGTTAAATGAAATATGATCTGGAGTCAACGCGGACAGTGTCTGGATGTTTTAATGTTGTATCTGTGTCTGACTTGCTGTCTCGCTCGATCTGCTCTGTGCTGAATAGCTGTGTTGTCCTCCATCATCCGACAGAAATAGAAGCCTTGTGTATCTGCTGCGGAGGTCTGCAGATCACCAGAGCTGCGACGGAGTAAAAATGCATCACAGTCGCAGTCAGTGAAGGCACAAACATTGACCAGAATTGAAATGTATCAGCTCTGAGAGGCAGCGCACACGCATCTGGTGGAAATTAGGGGTTAGGTCACCTAGTTTTAATAAAGGCCCTCTTGCCTTTAAAAAAAACAAACAAACCCAAAACTAAAATGTTGTTTTGCTAGAATGGACACTTACAGTCATTAACATTTTTTGGTAGAGCTGCATCAACTAATTGAATAAGCTATTATTCGACCAGCTGTCTTGATAATTGATTAATTGTTTAAGTCCAAAAAAAGTTTTTAAAAAAGGCCTCCTACATATGAGGATTTGCTCTTTTTCCTGCTTCATTTATAAAAATAAATGAGGTATTTTTGTGTTTTGGGCTGTTGTTTGGAAAAAGAAGCAATTTAAACACGTCACACTGGGCTCGGGGAAATTGAGATGATCATTTTTCACACTTTTTTTGCTATTTCCTGGAATAAATGATTATTCGATTACTCCTGTAAATTATCGGCAAATTAATGATAATGAAAACAATCTTTAGTTGCAGCCCTATTTTACAGTAGGGCTGGGTAATGGCAAGGACTTAATGGTACAATATGCATCACAATACGTGGCAGTATATTGCGATATTCCACATAGTTCACAGAAAACGTAAAAACAGCTGAAATACACGTTGCCGTGTAAGATCTGAGTCATCTTAATACATCACATCACACAATATCAATTCAGCGAACAAATTGAGTCAAAACAATTTAATTCAAAGTTTCCTTTTTAATTTATTTGAACGGTGTTGGCAAATTAGCGAACACACAGATGTAGCTGCCATAACATCAAATTGAAAAATGAAATTTACTTGCGCTCTTACACTTAAACTGGACACACTGAAATTGAAAATATGACAATAAACACAGAAGTGTTTTCCATTTGTGTCAGTAAACTTTAAGGGTGGGTATTGGCAAGGACTTCACAATACGATACGCGTCACGGTACATAGGTCATCGTAGGATGCAGTTTATCATGAAAATAAATATTGCGACACATAGCTGTATCTTCTTCGTCTTCTTTTTTTTTAAGCACTGCCCTATTTTTAAGTAGCTTATTTCGGGCTCTTGGTGAGGTTCTATCAGCTGACATTTCTGTTGACACACTGAGAAAAGTGTCGGTGACTCTTATGTTTTGAGCTCTGACCTCAGATAACCCCTGGACGTGGTTGCTGTGTCGACTTTATTGTGTCTTTGTTATGAATACTTAGAAGAAGAAAAAAACCCTGCCAGTATGAGAGGTCAGTTCGGGTATATGCAAAAATGTTCCTGTACAGAGGAGAGAGTGATAAAAATTCTCTGTGTTTACCTCATGCTGTTTTCCTTTGCCTTCAATCAGAGGAACAAGGTTTTATCAGGAGAGCTTTGAAACAGCAGGCGGTCAGTTCTAATTGAGTTGTATCACAGCACTTTACTGTATGTAACCGTTACAGATCTTTCCCCTCCCATCCTGTCTTTATTCTCTTTGATAGTATGTTTTATGAAATAAAGTGCAGCCAACATTTTAATAACCTTTATGTCCACATTATCTCTTTGCCTTTGTCTATGATTTACAGTTAACTCCAATTAGTTCTGCCCTGCAGCCCAAAATATGTTTTCTAGTTAGAGTGTAATGACTTTTGACCAAGCTGATTTACTGGCCGACTGGCTTTAAAAAAAAAACGTGTCCAATCACAAAGAGTCCTGTGTCACTGAGATGTAGAGAGAGGCTGTGCTACCAACCGTCACACCAGGCAGGAAACAGGCTGTTAATTTATCTTAGCTATCGTAGGTGGAGACATCGTGTACAAAAACCGGCGATCCATGGGAAAATGTGACATGTTTTGCTTTTGAAGGATTTGGATGCAGCTGAACTGTGGGATCTGACAGTCAGTATGTTGGCCGATTTTGTCAGTCTGTTCTGTTTTAGCACCCTGTGAGAATGACGCAGCTGTCCTTGTGTCGATGTTACACCTGCTTTTGTTTGTCAGGAGGAGAAGGCGTGGATTGGTCAATATAGAGAATTGGACCCAGCGCTCTCAAACAAAGAGACTAAAAAAAACTGTGGACAAAAAATGTTCAGTCAGAGTCAGTTTAAAAAAAGGATTGGCCAAGCCACATCTTCCTACACAGCAACAAAACAAACACACACGTGTTTATCCTGATGTTTATGTAAGATTTGTTGAATGTGATTGAGCTGTATTTTAGGGACCAGTGCAGACTCCGAATGTGGGATAAATGTGAGTCTGGCTCTGTTATGTTCTATTAGTTTATCATGATCATCCCAATACATGAAAACAAACCGAACAGCCGTACATGTACTGCCAGTGGCAGTGCTGTGATTAGAGGGGAAGTTAGCTTTGCCTGTTAGTGGGTCAGTACCTTTATAGTCCTGTTGGTGCGTGTGTGTGTGTTTGGTTTTCTTCCTTGAGATTTTATTGCAGTGATTGTGTGTACAGAAAGTGGATTCTCATCTTGCCTAATGTGTCCATTAAAGAGGGACAGGATGTGTTCCCAGCCTCAGGGTGATGATTCCAGCGTTAGAACCTAAATGGAAAATCATTAAAACTGCACTTAGTCCCGTCATTTGATCGGACATGCGCTGCTGCTGTCCCCAGTGGTTTATCACAATAAACTACAAGTTGTTGTTGGAGGTCTTATGTAATTGCAGAGGGTTTTCTTCCCTGTTTGTGTAACCTACCAGAAGTTGTGGATTAGAGACCTCATGATCCACAGCAGGATTCTCAGACACAAATTAGACCTCTGAAGGATCTGAAGGATTTCACTGGACTCACTTTTGGACGGCCTCTTTTCAGTTTCTCACAACCTCTCGCTAGAATGTTAATAGATTCCTGAACCTGTAAGTAGTAACACCTCAGCAGGGAAAGCGTGCAGTAAACAAACTCCTTTCTTTGTGATCTTTGGGGATGTGTCTGACCTCTCGTTTCTCCCGTTGTTCTCGCAGTTTCATCGGAGCTTCCTGCATTAGGATGAAGGAACGGACTGACGCTCCTCAGGACCGGTGAGTTTGAGTCAGATGGAGACTAGAAACTCTCACTTCGATGTTTTGCTCTCAACCACGGTTCCTCATAGATTATTTTGTTCTCGACCACAGTTTCTGTGTGTTTTTTTTTTTTGTTTCGTTGCTGACAGGCAAGGCAATATACATTCTCATAGTGTAAGCCCTGTTTTGTCGTTAATGAATCTGAGGTGCATTTTAAGTCCCATTTGTGCTATTTTGTTAAAGTTCTAAACCTTTTGAGTTTAAATAATCAGTCCTGATTGATTTACTGATACCTGTAATTACTAGTGA
>JAPQLA010000016.1:3173450-3189764 GCA_029822935.1 Naso vlamingii
GTTAGCAGCTACTTTGTCAGGAACACAACAGAAGAGCAACTGAATTTTCAGTTTACAGTGAAGCCAAAGAAGTCAATTTTAAACAAATTGCAACAACAGTCTGATTTCATGCTTGAATGGGCCACAGTTAAGTTTATAACCTTGTTAAAATGTTTCCTGTCACCTACAGATTTGTTATCCAACAGCTCACTGAGGCTGATTCTTGTTTTTCCATTATTCTTTGCATTAGATTTTAAATATAACGGCCCAAGGAACGTGACAGAGGCTTACTGACTGACTGATCAATTTATTGATTGATTGATTGACTCCATGAGTGAGTGATTCACCATTGTTGGAATGCACATGTATGAGTGAAGTAGCGCAGCAGTTCACACTCTGTTACTGAGGGTGGCACTAACGAGCTGGATGCCAAATGCTGTAAAATGAGAAGAGGAAGAAGAGGAGCGATTTTTATTTGCATCTCAGAAACCAAGTTATGGTTTGTTGTGAATTATCTAATTGAACTCTTAAGGCCTGATTTACTAAGATCCCAGATACAGAGTGAGAAGTTGCGTGTTTTGTTCGTGTGTGTTTTGCAAGTGATCTACCAAAGCCTGATTTATGCTTCTGCGTCGGCTGCACGCGTAGCCCTATGCCGTTAGATACGCATGTGGCCTACGCCGTTGAAAGCATTTATACTCGTCATGTCCTCTGAGCACCTAAGTTTACATTATTGACCCACTGTTGGTGAGTTGAACAGACAAACATAGCAATTTCCTCAATTACAAAGTTCCCACATCAAGCATTGAGCTAAAAGTTACCAGTAAGTGGCTCTAAAGCTGCGGGTGGTGGTCACAAAGATGGCTGAGCAGATTTGACGTGTCGCCACCATTAGCGGCGACTTTCTTCCTGCTCTTCCTGCAGAGAGGATGTCCATCCCTCAGCACTCCTAAAAAACCCAAAACACAGCCAAACTTCGGTCTTAATCCTCTCAGACTGATAACGAACCCACGTGTGCTGTCTGTGTCTGGTGCACTGTTGCCAGTTTTAGTTGATGCTTGACACTTTTTACCGTGAGCTTGCCACCGTGGCAATCAACTGCAATTTTCATGATAAAATTCATACGCAACATTACATCCCTACAATGAATGAAGATAACAAAAAAAAAACCAGACAGACAGACAGACACTGGACATCTCTTCACAGATTGATATGACAGGACGTGAACCTCCACAGCCCATGGATGAGCCGGGTCCGAACGGCACAATTCATAGAAATGGTCTGCTTTTCAGAAATAACCGACCTTAGAATCCTGTGATTGACCAATCAGAGTTGAGTATTTAAGATAGCCATGTGATGAAGAGTAATAATGGGTTACTAGTTGTGCAGCATTGTGTTGTAAAGTCTTTCAAATAACCTCTTTTATTTCCTGTCTGCAGCGGCTGCTTGGTGGGGATCATTTTCTTCATTCTGGGCCTGGGAACATTGTTACCATGGAATTTCTTCATGACTGCCTCGCTGGTAAAAACATAGCCAGTACTTAATCCCTCAAAGACAGAAGGTCTGATGCATTGTCAGCACCTTCTGCTTAAATGTTTTATTACATAAAACAGTCAGTCAGTTTGCAATATCTCATGATTTTACATGTCAGTGTCTTATGTAATGACTTTCTTTAAAGTGGCTGTTAGAAAAACATGTTGATCCAGCAGTTCACTACTTAAACTTCTTAAAGGGTCACATGCTCAATGGATGATAATGGTTTTATAAACAATTTTTTAAAATATATATAATATAGAAAATATCTTAAGCCATTGTTTGTAATGAACATGATGGCCTGTATTAGTCACTTTGGTGTTTCGTAGCAAGTGTTTTAAGTGATCTGTTGATGTGTAATGCAATCTGAGTGTAAGGTGTTATCATATGACTTTGGGGAACCATGTGAATCACTGCACGTGTCTGCAAGCGTTCACGTGTTGGCCTGTTTTCACATACATGTTGCTCACGTCTCTAGAGCCTTATGAGTGCTCTGATTCCTGCTGATAGCACCAACAGTTCACAGCAAACTGTTTTCAGCTGTTTACTGATAGCAAATGAGGCTGTAAGAGAGCAACCAACTGCATAACAAATGATCCCAATCAGCAGATCAAATTAGAAAGCAATATCAAAAGGCTTGTCTGGAGCTCTGCTCTAATTGGCGTAATATCATTGAAATAAGGCTCTTTGTTGATTTAAGGCCAGTGCAGTTGTTGATTTTGGTAGCTAATGGAGCATGATACTGAGGTTCTTGGTAATTATTGCTATTTGCCACTTTATTGCTCTTGTTCTCGATACCCTACTGTAGTTCATCAACCGCCTTTATCTCCTTTATTTACATCAATTGTACATGTCTGGATTAGCTCATTTTTGCTTAAATGCGTATTGAATTATCATGGTATATAAAAGGATAGCAAACAGTCATTATGAGTTGTGTTTCTGGTCTCCTGATTAAAGTAAGTGCTGTAGTCACTCTCCTTTTAGCTCTGTTTGAGTTTCCACTCGGGCGCGACTGATATATCGGTTGGCCCCGAGATTAACGGCTGATATTGGGCCGCAAATATACAGGTCTCAGCATTTGGTTCACCAATATGCACCAATGTTCAAGCTGTTTTCAAGGCTGGAAAAAATGGTTGTGCAAGTGATTTAAAATAGTGTAATTATGTAGTTTGCAGCTCATTCTTTAAGTGTTTACTCGTCAGAGCACCAAAGCTTGGAATAAAGTTTTGCCTCTGTTTCATGTCTTTGTTGCAAGTGCTTGACACCACATTCAGATAATATTATATATGTATAATATCAGCCGATATATATATCAGATATTGGAATTTTCTCACTGCCAATCATGGTATTGGCATCGGCCCCAAAACCCCACAGTGGTTGGGCCTCACTTTCCACCAGTGAACGAGCTGATGAGCTGAAAGACTTCAAAATACTCTAAGTGTCAGAGAACTAGAGTTGGCTTTAAATTCTTCGTTGGTTCATCTCATTATTAGTATGACATCTTTCATCCATAGTTCTCATTGTAATCCATAGTTATCTCGCTTGTTTTTGCTTTTGATATAATAGTTTTACTTTTAACTCAAAGAAATTGTCCCCTTTAATTTTATTTTATTTATATTCTTAATAATTTTTACTAAATAGTTTTTTAAATTGTCTTTTAAATGCAATTTGTGTCAAACCTCTGTTGCATTTGCTTTTATTATCTGTAAATCTTAATCCTAACCTATTATTATTATTATTATTATTATTAATGTTTGATTTCTAATGTATTTCCTTTGCCTCCGTAAAGCACTTTGAATTGCCTGGTGTCTGGATCGTGCTGTATAAATAAACTTACCTTTCAGAATCACTGGACCCATTGCTGATAGAAAAAAAAAATGAATAGTGCAGCTTTAAAATAATCAAGCATTGAACTATTTCTGTTCCTCATTGTCGGACAATTGGCAAGATGACAAGAGGATATTGGGAGTTCTGTGTTTGCCATGATTGTTTGAATTTAATAACAGCTCAAACAATGAAAGAATATCATCTGAATGTTAACATTTGAATTGGAACATTGAGATGGTGCTAAAGAAAGACTTATTTTACTTTACTTATTTTCACTTAGTATGAAGTTATAAATGCATGTTTATGTGTCTTTATGTGACACCAGAGTAGGGCTACAATAGTGAGAAAAAATCACGTGTTTTCAGACTGAATGACAATAAACAATATGTCCTTGTATTTTCTACAAAGGGGGTTATTATGCAGCAGTAAGTCAGTGATTCATGTGAGATGTAAAAAGCACTCTTATTAAACAGACTGTGATCAAAATAAAAGCCAAAGAAAGGATTTTCTTCCCTGTTTGAAAATATGCATTTCTAAATGATAAAATACAGAATTTTACAAAATACTTTAAAGCACAACAAGTTTAATTATATAGCACTATTTAGTCAGAAGGCAATTCAAATAGCAGGGCTGCACGTAGGGCTGGGTGATATATGCAGAAACAAAAATCACCATATTTTGGTCCAAATCCCTCGATCATGATGTCACAACAATCCTGTGGAATCATTTGCCAGCGATAATCCAACATCTCTCCTGTTTACTCGGGTTTGCAGTATTTCCAAGGTCGCCTCAACACAACAGAATGGAGCAACGGCACTATGGTGGTCCGCAAGGAGTACTACTTCAACAACTGGATGACCCTGCTGTCCCAGCTGCCCCTGCTGCTCTTCACACTGCTCAACTCCTTCCTCTACCAGAGGTCAGTGACAGGAGCATAAGTCAGTAAATCAGAGACAAAGTTGTTGAAAAGAAATTCAGATTTATTTTTCCACACACCGAAGCATGACGATTATCTCATAATATTCAGTAAAAGTTTGCGGTGAATATTCTCTCCAGTTTGATGTCGAGTGTGCTCCTGGTTTGACTGATGTGGGTGTTCCTTGCTTCAGGATATCGGAGGCGATACGCATCGCAGGCAGCCTGGTTTTCATCCTGCTGTTCTTCATCCTCACAGCAGTGCTGGTCAAAGTGCCCATGGAGGAAGACCGCTTCTTCTCTGTCACCATGGCTACTATCTGGTTTATTAACTGTAAGTCAGTGTGACTGTGTGTGTGTGTGTGAGTGAAAGCCTGGAAGAAAGTACGTGCATTTGGGGGAAACAGTCCTGTGTTGAGCACTGCGTCCTCTGTGCAGCGTTCGGCGCCGTGCTGCAGGGCAGTCTGTTTGGCCTGGTCGGTCTGCTTCCTCAGAAGTACAGCGCGGTCTTCATGAGCGGCCAGGGCCTCGCCGGGACCTTCGCTGCAGTCGCCATGCTGATAGCCATAGGCAGTAAGCCACCCACTGGGCACACACAATACAACCGAGTGCAAAATCCCCAGTTGCTTAGTAACAGAGAACATTCAAAATAGATGCAGAACTAATCAAATCAGCTTGATGCCACACAACACACTCTGCTCCATTTCAAAGACTCAGCTCATGTTTGATCCCTTTAAACTGTTTTCATTCGGTTAGCTAAATTTTGTTTTTGTCTCTAAGGTGATGCAGACTCTGAGTCCGCGGCGTTGGGTTACTTCATCACACCATGTATGGGGACGCTGGTCACACTGTTCAGCTACCTGCTGCTGCCTCGCCTGGTCAGTCAGTTTTCCCAGCTCTGCATGACTACATTACCCACAATCCATTCAACCCTACCTAAGCATAGAGGATCCCCCTCTTAGTTGGTCCTGCCCTTAACACAGTCACACAAAAGTCACAATTAGTGTTAGATCCTGTACTGTTGTTGTTTTCTTGTTTTTTTTCCTGAACATGAAAAAGAGACGAAGTGAAGCAAAAACCATTATCAAACAGTACTAAAAGGGTATACGCACAAGTCGGTTTTGACAATAAATTTAAGGAGAAATCAGAAAATGAGATGAGTAAATACAGAAGAAGACCATTTAAGATGGTGTTTGCTTCATATAATGGGACTAATTGGGACAAATTAGCAAATAATTTGAAATAATGAATCTCGGAAGTAAAACGGGAGCTCCTTTAGGGCTGCCGAAGTGTAAAACTATCTTATCTGACTGTAAGAGGGCAAAGAACTAAATTTAATTTTAAAGGGATACTCCAACTTTTTTTTCTTTTCGTTGTTTGCCTCCCTCCCGAGTTTCAGACGAGTTTCGATTGTGTGAGCAGTAACACGGAAGAGACGGGCAGAGCTCGCTCACCGCTGATAAGCTTAGCTCAAACACTGGTAGGTCATGAGGAGTGCAAGCCTCCCTCCACCTACAGTCATCAGATAAACTTTCCAACAACTCAGCAACAGACTCAGATTAGCACTTTAATGTAATGCAATTTTAGAATCAAATATGTCCTGGAAGTATACGGCAGGGTGCATGTGCATAAGTGAACAGCAGAAGAAGAAGAAATACACAAAGTACTACATAAAGTGCCAGTCTGAGTCTAAAATAACGTGGTAAATAAACAAGTCACAGCTAGCACACAGGACTGTTTAGAGTTAATGGGAAGTTTATCTGATGACTTAAGGCAGAGGCAGGCTAGCACTTCCTACTGACTACCAGTGTTTGAGCTAAGCTAATTAGCGGTGGGCGAGTTCTGCCCGTCTCTTTCTTGTTGTTGCACGCACAGTTGAAGGAATGATGTCTATCTTCTTGTCTGGAACTCAGGAGGGAGGCAAATAACAAAACTAAAAAGAAGAAGAAAAGTTGGAATTTACCTTTGCCACATTTCTGTCGTCATTAGTCATGACAAATGTTGAATATCTTTTAACAGAATCCTGCAAATTTCTGTCTGTCTATGTTTACAGAGATGCCCAACAACATCACTTATTTTGTTATTTCTAAACTTTCTGTGTCTCAGGCCTAATTTGTGTTGTCTGCTGTTTCCATTCAGGACTTTGCTCAGTATTATCTGAACAGAAGCACCAAGTATGAAGCTGGAACCACAGACGAGCTGCTGAAAGGTGAGATTTTGGTTCCGATGTACTCCTTCTCACATCTGTGGAATAAATGTAGCTTGACTCCAAACTGGTGCGACAGGGATACTTTTCACCTCGTGTTAAAAATTTTGAGTGCGTCTCTTGAATTAATGAATTGAATGCAATGAATTAAATAGAGATCATCAAACATTTGACTCACAGTGAGAGAACATATGGTTATTTTTCTAATGAGTTCACGATTCTGTCCTTCGCCAGCTGATTGAATCAAATCAATTCAGAGGAACATTATCTTGTTAAGTGAGTTTACGCTCTGTTAATTCAGTTAGAGTCCTGCCAGTGTCCAGACAAAGAGGGAGCCTGTTAGACTGCCACACAGGGGACTCACACAGACTCCGCCTCTCTGTCTGTGTTTTCTGTGACTGCTGAAGAGTCCACAGAGACGCACGTCCTCACACCTTTCACCAAGCCTTCATATTTGAAATATATGCACATGTTGAATAACAATTTTATTTTTAATGTGACAGTGTATCTGTGAAAGTAATTTGTTTATATTTACATACAGAGAGCAGCACAGTGGAGAACGGTAAGCTAAACGGCCATGCTAAAAGCTCAGATGGTGGCAGCCTAGCTGAGGCCGATGTGGACTCCACTGTGGACGGAACCAAGCACGCCTTCCTGTCTCTGGAGCAGGACGAAAAGGGACAAGCCAAGGCCACAGTCATAGAGGTCTTCAAAAAGGTTTGATGCTACGAGCTCAACAGTTACTCAGTAATAAATCAAAGGGTTAGATGTGAAATAAGAGCATTTTATCCTCCTTTAATTTTTAATTTTCAGATCTGGGTGATGGCGTTTTGCGTGACGTTTGTCTTCACAGTCACTCTGTCCGTCTTCCCTGCTGTCACTGCAGATGTTAGAACAGCGTTCTCAGCGAAATGGGGTGAGTGAGCCTCACTTCAGTGATTAGATTCAATCTCTGCTGCATTTCAAGTAGCAGGTCACTGCAAATTCTGTTTTGTATATCAAGAACTCGCCCTCAGATATCTTGAATTCCAGCGTTTCTCCACGGTAAACAGATGATTCCAAAAATGCCAACCGCTCCCTTTTGCTGGCAGCCTACAGAGCAACACTCTGTCTAAAAACGTCCGTCCAAAACTCTCAAGAGCTTTGTGTGGCATAGTCCAAGTCCTCTTTATCTGTCATATGTGCAATATTTCAACACATTTTTATTTCAGCAAGAAAGCTACTAAATCTAGCACTGATTCAATGCTCCTGTTCGGGGTGGGTATTAACGACATGCATCATGATACACGGGTCATACGATGCTGTATCGATCTTTTTTTTTTAGCACACTCTTACCTCCTGCGTCATGCCTGGCCCAGCGCTTGCACTAAAAGTGCTTCAAATGTGTCTGCTTCTAATGCATATGCTTCAAGACATCTGAGGGTGAATAACTGACATACAGAACATAATTTTGTGGTAAAGTGTCTCTTTAATATACCACACGTAATGGATACACACACACACACAGCGTAACTCTGTGCCCTTACGTGTCGACACCGATTGTCAAATCCTCTTTTCTCCTTTTTCTCTTGCTGTCCGTTCTGTCTTCAGAGCGTTTCTTTATCTCAGTGTGCTGCTTCCTGACTTTCAACATCAACGACTGGCTCGGCCGGACCGTCACCACCTTGATACGCTGGGTGAGTATCTGATTAGATCATTTCCACATAGCAGAACCATGTTTATCTTGCATCTAGCAGCCAACTGAACCATGATGTGCACATCCAGTAGGTAATGTCTGACTGCTGTAATCCCATAACCACCACATACAGCTTAATTATACATTTGAACCCAACAAGCACAAGATTGATCTCAGGTCAGGTCAAATAACCAAATACAAGAGTTTTACATGAAGAGTGAAATGTGCGTCACTTTTCCCCTTTTCTTAGTTTCTATCCGAACTCCAACAAGTCTTTAAATTACATCATCTCCTTTTGTACAAGAGGAATGTTTTCTCTTGTGTTGACAGTTTGATCTAACACGTGTTCTTTAGCAGATATTAGCAAATGCACTTTCAGATTTTTCCCCTGCCATAACTCCACACGGTCCAAATCCACTGTAATTTTATTTTTTCCACTTCCTCTTTCCCTCCCCTGTCTTTCCTGTTTTTCCTCTGCAGCCACGTAAAGAGTCACGTTTGTTCCCGGTGCTAGTTGTCTCCAGGGTGGTGTTCATCCCTCTGCTGATGCTTTGTAACGTGCAGAGTCGCTCCAACCTTCCTGTCTTCTTCACCCACGATGCTGTTTTCACCGCCATCATGGTTTTTTTCTCTCTGTCCAGTGGCTACTTTGTCGCCCTCTCCATGACCTACGCACCCCAGTTAGTACAAACAAGTTTACAACTGATGTCGAGTAATGTAACGATGGTAACGTGTTTTATTAACTCCATGAAGAAGACTAAAGGAGAAGAAGCCGCTGTTAATCACGTTGGTTCTACATTTCCTGTTGTCAAAGTGGCTTCAGTTCGGACTTGGAGGCTGTTTTAATGTTTTAATCCAACACTCATCTGCTGCTCCAAGCTCCCAGTCTACCTAACTGGTCCACTAGCTGCATGGCTAACTGAGCTAACAAGCTAATGGCAGCTACTAGCCGCAACAAAAGATAGCTGCAGCAAAAACTACAGTTGAAAGCAGCTCGAGGTTGCTGGTTAAAAGTTGCAACCCTTCATTTCTTTACATTGACTCTTTAGAGCATCAACAGGTGAGTTAATCCCCATGATGCAAGAGTAACTCTGAAACAAAAACAAAAGGGCAGCGGCTGTAATACATCAGCAGTCTTACGCAAGTTTCAAGTCTCAGCAATTTAATTTATATGATCCAGTGAAGTAAACTGTAAGTAAAGATGAATATCTTTGGATGGTTGGAAACGACAGATTATGCAATGTAGTGTGTGTGATTTGTTGTCAGCTGCTCAGCCAAAGACTGAATAAAAGTTGTTCTTTGACTAAAATGTTCCACAGCTAAGCTTCTGTTCCCACTCGCTCTCCCGTCAGGTTGGTGGAGCCGAAGGACGCAGAGACCGCAGGAGCCCTGATGACCTTCTTCTTGGCTCTGGGTCTGTCCATAGGAGCCGCCCTGTCCTTTCCTCTCCGAGCTCTGGTCTAGTCACTGAAACACACAGCACTGCAAAGACAAAATAAGGACAAATGGTTCGGCCCCTCTTGGACGGCCTTCTCGTTGTTTTTCCATTCGTCAGTCAGGTGCTGTGTGTGTTTCAGCGTGACAGCCTGGACAGCCCTACGTGACACTGTAAAAAAACCAGCTTATAAAGTGGTATTGCTCATAAATGACTCCCTTTGAAAGTGGGAATAAGGGATTTACTGTTCTGAATGACTCCTGGTTATGTAACCTGCTGCTAACCTGACGAGACAGGTTAGAGTTCCTTTCTGTACAAAGGACTCTCAAAGGATTGATTTTTGACTGTTGTGAGTTTTTACACTTTTAGGTTTACTTGTTTAGTTCAGTTTGTTGTTTGTTGTAGTTTTGAACACTCAGATCTTATGTAGATAAAGGGAAACCTTCAGACTGACTCGATTCTTTTTCATATGCTGCAACCAGGGAAAACTACGTGTGATACCCACAGCTGAGTTTCATTTATGCTGCATTTGTTTGACTTTTGATATGAAATGGATTTTGTCTATCTCATTAATGGCTTGAATGATTTTAGTGAATCTAGATTAATTGTGTATTTTGATGTAATTTTTCTTTTAGATTTATTTTATATTTTCTAACGATATAGCTATATCGTACAAGCAAAAAAAAAAGGTGTTTGTTATATTATTCTGTAAATTACAAATGGGAGCTTAACAGGCTAAACAGGTTTAATCAGTGAAAGGGTTCAGAGGGCCAATCAACTACCCAGACCCACAAAACAACCACAAAGAGACACAAAACAGGTACAAAGAGAAGAGATGTGAATTTGATGTCACTTGTAGTTTTTTTGTGTCTCTTGAGTCTGTGGGTCTTGCTTCGAGGTACTTGCCAATTCCAGTTTTTCTTCATTTCTCACCCTCCTCCAGTGAAACAAGACAAACCTTCGTCAGCTTCATCGCAGCAGAAAGGCTGCTACTGCCACCTACTGGTCAAAAGCCCTTTGGAGCTTTATTGCCTTTGCTGAAAAACATCAAAGTTAAACCTGTGGCCTCTGACTGTGACAGTTGGAGGCCACAGGAAGGATACAACTCACTAACAGGAAATGGAGTTTACAGCGCCTGGTGAGACTTGTTTGTGTTTTCTGGTAACATTCCAGAGTTCATGTTAAAAGCTCATGCGAGCCAACAACATCCTTCAGTTGACACGACCCTGGGCTGGCACTGAGGCTGTGATGCAATTAGTACCAAAAGCAGGTTTTTCCTTAGTTCATTTTCATATGTTTGACCTCTCCTGAGGACAATGGGCAGCTGCTGTTTGTTTTGTTTTTTTGTTTTTTCTAACTAAATGGACTCATGTAGTGATGCTGACATTACAAATTCAATGTTATTAATGTGGAAAAATAAAATAATGGTGTTAAAAAAAACCCAAAACAATACTAGGCATTAAGCGTTTTCTCTGTTTAGTTTTTTGTGTAGCTTAGATGTTGTAACTTTGTCATCATATTAGATTTTGTACTCTGACATTGGTACCAATGTGCAATGACATGAACAATTTGAGTTTCTTGGGTTTTATTCCTTATTGTAGTGTGCAAACATCCTCACATGTATGGGAAATAATTAAATTTTGATTGGTTTAAAATTATTATTTTTTAGCTCCGTAATCAGCAAAATACATGCTGGGTCTGTAAACGGAGAGTTTAATGAATTGTATGACTGCTGTATGACGTCTTGTACATTTTTTTGCTGTGACAGCTGCTGCTCCAAATGAACTGAGGACTGTGTTCTGATGGCTGGAGCAATTTAAAGGGATGGTTCACCCAAAAATGAAAATTCAGTATTATCAGCTCACCCTCATACCAGTGAACGGTTTGGTGAAATTCAGTGTTTTATGGTCTGAAAAACTTCACATGATAGATAATGACTGAATTTTCCTTTGTAAGTAAACTATCCCTTTAATGGGACTGTAGTGTGACTGAATTTATTCTACCTTTACACGTTACAGGAGTTGTCGTTAACTTGAACACATGCATTTAGATTTAAATTAATGGTTTACAGCAAACAAAATGGAACAATTTCAGCTGAGAATCTGCAAACACGGAAGAAGGTTTTGTAAAATCCTGTATCATCCTGTTGATCCTGAAGTGCAGTGTGGTTGATGTTAACTGAAACCCACATTTCCTGCAGTATGGAGATGAAGAGCTCAGGCACATGTTGCAGTGGTGTTGACCAGGGGTGGAAAGAGTACAGAAAAAAAAAAATCTACTTCAGTAGATTTTTCTACTTGTTCTCTTGATGAATTTTTACTTTAGAAGTTAAATTACTGATGTAAAAATGCTTTTGGGGGGTCGGGCAGGGGGTTATATCATCTCTCCATCTCCATCTGTCTCCATCTCTGCACGCCAACATCCCTCTGCTGTCTGGGTGTGAGTGACTGACTGTTGTTCACCTTCTGGTGCAGCAGTTACTCAGCCAGAGCCAATCAGATGAACAGTTACTGGCGCGCAGACGCACCAGTTCAACTTGGAACTTTTTTAATTTAAGCTATTTAAAATGTAATGGAAGTACAGTGACTTCCAAAAAGTCAAATTACTTGTTTTTTAAAGATACTCCAAAAAGTACATAAAAAGGCTACTTAATTACAGTAACGAGTTAATATAACTCATTACGTTCCACCCCGATTTGAACATAAAGGTCCTGAACTTGAATTCCACGTCATTTTCCCCAGTGTGAGTCAGAAGAATTCAAACTCTTGTCTTTTCTACTGCTGAAACTGAATTCAATGAAGAATGTAGATGAACTTAGTGTAATGAAATAGTTCTCAGGCAGTTTTCTGTTCACAGCGGAACTTCAGCCTCCTCCTAATAATAGCATAACAGTTTAAGCGGGTCATGTTGTGTTCACATCATATTAGATGGACTGAAAACACTAGTTGATGTCTGCCCCCTTGTGGTTATTAGACTGTGCTTGTATTGCGGCCTTCGTGTGTAAGAATGGAGCTCAGCACAAAGTCTGTAGTCATTTTGGGTGGATGCATTCAAAGCCCCAACATGTCATTCTGTTGTTTTCTCTGATATGGTGTGACCACAGCATTCATACTTAATGGGATCCATGTAAACAGACGCTGAGAAAAGAACCTAATGGGATCAAACTATCAGACCATGTCACTTGAGTTAAAGGGAATTCATGCCAGTGCATGTTCATCATGTATCTTTGTAGACTTGACTGTCAATAAATGGATGGTGTGTTTGTCGTTGTTGGAAATGGTCATTTGTATTAAAATATTAACTGAGGTGGCCTCAGCAGAGCTTAGTCATTGTACACATAACCTGAACCTGCTTCTAAAAAGTGGTTTTACTAACTCAAGCCAACATGAAGGTAACCATACAGATGTACTGATTAGCTACAGCTCATCCCATTAACTCAAGTTCATCTTGGTCGATGCTCTTTTATTTTGAAATAATCTAGTAACGATGGGCTTCTCAGTCTTTATCAATGCGTACAACCCAAATTTAGTTTAAATGTCTAAGAGCAACAATGTCTGTGATGTATTTTGGCAATGTGTTTTGTCCTTACATTACTCCAAATCTTTAAACACAGAAATCTGTTTTATTTTGTCACCTGTCATTAACTTCCGGGATACACCAGCCAGAAAATGAAGAAGGAAGTCAGCAAACATGACAAGCTTACCAAGTGAAACTCCAATGCATCACCTTGTTTGTCAGATTTTCTTCTGTTGGCTGTTTAACAATGTAATAAACAAATCCCACTTCACTTTATGCCATCACACTCCATCTTTTGTCTTCATTGAGAGACCTCAAGCAGAAGATATGAGGCAACACATTGTACACTTAGTTAAATAACAACTCATCTTAAAAATATCAAAACTATCGGCATATTTTTTGGTTTCACTGGTGCAAAAAAATAAAAAATTCTGCAACGTAGTTTATTTTGCTCATCCTATCTGAAACTGATTAACATTAAGTCACCCATTGTCAGTTAATATTTAACGTTTTACATGTTTGTTATCCAAAATCAGATTCAGCTTTAAATGTCTGTCGGTAAGCTCACACTTCTGCAGGTTTTAGAATGTGAACATCTAGGACAGGACCATTCTAAAGTTTACGTTGAATATTATGTGCAAAAGCAAGAGCAAAAAAAGAAACGTTTATTTTATTCAAAACTGCATGTTGCAAAAGCTGTAAGAAATCATTTTAGTTCAATTGTGTCATTCTTGTAAATTCTATTCACATTAATATCTACTCAAAATGACTTATTCCAAGCTTAACAAATCAAACTTTTGTGAAGAACCACAAAATCCGGGTTTATACAGTGTGAGGCTAACACAGAAGAACAGGAGCTGAACCAGGTTTTGTTTTGTTTTGTTTTTTTAGGCTGCCAGGAATCCTTTTAGTAGAAGCAACTGGCCTCTTCTTCAACTTTTCGGTGCTGTTGACATACAAAATCACGCCACATTTCAGAAAAGAAGAACACAACACTTAAATTGGATTTATTTCCTGTATTATTTATTGAAAACCCAGCAGTCGTCATTAATACCTGTTGTGCCTGTACAGGCAGGGGAGTAAGGAGATGTGGTAAACTAAACTAGTTGTCATTCTGTTGTCAAGAAAATAAAAGGCAAAGGACAAAGACAAAAAACACTCCGATATGCCACAGAATGACCATTGTATTGTTTTCTCTCAACACTTGTTTTTAAAAATGTTACACAGATGCAGAGAAAAAAAAAAGCATTGAGGAAGAAGAGGAGAGTGTGACAGCAGTTCAGAGGGAGATAAGAAAAAAAAAGTTGAAAATGAAAGACAGATTCGGGTGTGTCTCTTAAAATAGTTGTGTTCGTCTGTTTTCCCCTCTGCCAAGTGTTGCTTTGACTCATTTTGTGTAGTGAAAAGCCAACAGAGACCATCATCTCTCCCTCTCATTCTCTGCGTCTCTTCCTCCTTCCGTCCTTCTTCATCGTTTCTTTGGAGGTTGGGCTGTGCGGGGAGGAGTGACGGGCCGAACCGAGCCCATGCCTCCGTACTGGTACTTGGCTTTCTTCTCAGATGGCTTCAGGATCTGAGAAAGGACACACAGGAACGACAGAGCTTTGAAATGACACAGTAGCAACTTCTCTTACAGCTGTTTACAGTCTATGACTCTGTGTCAGCGACATATTTTACTCATACTGCTGTTTCGAAAGCTGCTTTTCGTTAAAACATTTACTCTACGAGGCCCATCTTTACCTTTCTAACCAGCTCAGTGGTCTTGCGGTCAGAATGTCCGCTCTGAGAATGAGAAATCGGGCTTTGAGGTTCGGCTGAATCATACCAAAGACTATAAAAATGGCCCTCAGCATCGAGGGGATTCGGGGTAAGACTTAGCGACATACTAGTGTCATGTCCAGGCGGTGTACTCGTAAAACGAGCAAAAGGCTACTTCCTCTCTTATCTTTACCTTTCCTCGCCTGTACAGTCAAACTCGACAGCATAACATCATTTGTACGCGTCCAGCTGGAAGTCCTAGACGAGTCCCGGGGTCGGTGCCGTGACACTAACATTACTTCATATCCGTTTTATGCTCCTTCATACTTCTACTTTAACATTCCACAAAAAAACCACAATGTACTCAATCATACAAATTCTGCTTACATCTTAAAATACCCCATTTAAAACAATGATTATGAGTAGTTTTTATTTTTACACTTGCTTTTTACGGCTTTACGGTTCAGTTTAAAATCGACAGTTTGAACTTGATCAAACGACATCTAACTTGCTTGTTTTTAATAAAACCAAGCTGGCAGATCCTGCTAACCTACATTAAAATTTTGTAGCCGTGCTTGTTATGCGACAAAAACATTACCTTGACGTCTACACTTTAAACCACAAGGTGTTCATGTTCCTGTCTGTTTTGACCATGTTGTGCAATGTAGGGGTTAATCATTGGCACAGGACACAAGAATGATACTGGGTGTCTCCTGACTGAAACTGAAACTTCTCAGAGGGACAAATTTTTGGTCTTTGTTTAAAGCGAGCTGTGAGAGCCACTTCTAACTCGGGAAATGACTCGAGAAATCCCAACCTGTTAGGAGTCACCAGAGAACTGTATTCAAATTCACATTCGGGGAGATGTCTTAATAAAAATAAGCTTCTGTTTTGACTGAAAAATATATTTCAGACTGACTCCACACAGAAAGTGAAGGAGGACACATGCAGTCCCTCTGATTCCTCGGGGGGGATTCAGGGACGCCGGATGAATCAAAGGACTAGTTTCAGTGTGTTTGAATTAGCTGACAGGAGCTCAACATGTGCTTGTTACTCTGACTGTAACAATCAAAAATAACCAGTGTGTGTGTAACATATGACCACTGAGGTTCAGGGAATTATTACTTTAACGGAATCATGTCACTTCTTTGTGGGATTTCCTACCTGGAAGGAGCACATCAGGGTTTCATCCACACTCATCATGCCGCCAGCGTTGTCAAACTCCCCACAGTAATTGGGAGCTGAGAACAGAGTTACCAGCTGCCGCTTGGCAAAGAACTCATAACCATCTTCTACCACCTGGGGGCGTCAGACACACACAAAAAAATTAGACAGAGTAGAGGGGATTTACTGTTTTTGCACAGACATCATCTACAGATTCGGATTCATGGATGGATTTCTTTAAAAATGCACTTTATGCTTCTGATAGAGTTTGGGAAATATGTGTGTGTGTGTGTGTGTGTGTGTGTG
>JAPQLA010000016.1:3231626-3244087 GCA_029822935.1 Naso vlamingii
AGCAGCTGTTTAGCCATTAATCTAGCTCATATTCTCATGCTGAGGAAGTGCCGTGAATAAATCCACACTGAGGTATTTTTCTTTTGTCGGCTAAGAAACAGGAACGCTATCAACTTCTGTCTGGTGCTTGCCTCTTTAGGAAAGTTAAACAAAGGTAACTTTCCTTCACTCTCGCGAGAAAAATGCTATTGGAGCCATATTTAACAAAAGTGCTGACAGTAATCCATGAAGCAGAGAGCAGAGTACTGGGTGTATTCTAGCGGGGGGGCAGGCACAGCACTATGTGGGCGAAGCTGGAATGCAGAGCCAACTGAATCAGCCTGCAGGGTTTACTTCCAAATGCACATATTTCATTACGGTATGTAACAATTTGGCATCGCTTAACACGAGAATCCGACGTTGCAACAGCATTTATAGGTCAGAAAAGATGGAAAAGCATAATAGCTCTCCTTGAAACATCACACCCTTTTACTTGAAGTTTTACAGCTGATGCTTATTACAAGGCTTGCAAGTTGTCAAACTTTGCGCTACATCATAGCAAAAGTGGTATAAAAGTGTGCTGAGTTTGCAAGCTGCAGTGGAAAAACCTCTGCATAACATGTCTGATGTTAATTCTACTTTCAAGAGAAGAGACCATTCAAGAACTTTAATTTCTGTTCCCCTGCAGAGGACATTGAGGTGCGTTTCTTCCAGGACTCCTGGGAGGGAAAGGGTAGTTTTTCCCAGGCTGACGTCCACAGACAGGTGGCCATTGTGTTCCGCACACCACCATATCGCGACACTAACGTCTCTGAGCCCATTAAAGTTAAGATGCAGCTCCGCCGGCCCTCCGACCGCGAGGTCAGCGAACCAGTGGACTTCCATTACCTGCCTGCTGAACAGGGTAAGAGGCAGTGTTCCAGTGGTTCCAAATGATGTCACATATGTTACTGATATATTCTGAAAAAAAAAGTTATATGTATTTTTAAGATTCCTGAGAAGGTAATTTGTTGATCTATTAGTTTTATAACTGCTTTTTAAAAATGACCTCTGTAGATGAGTACAGGCTGAGTGAGAAGAGAAAGCGAACAGGGGACATGTTCCAGAGCCTGAAGCTGGGGCCCATACTGTCTAGTGGTAACTTGATGAGACTTTTTTTCTATCTCTTTACCATATATAATAAACCTATAGAGAATTTTCCTATTTTGTGGATCACATGTAATATAATCATGTCTTTTGGATTTTCAGTGTCCATTCCACAAGACAGACGGCACATAAGCCCGGTAAGAAGAACAGTCACTGCCAAGCCTCCATCAGTGAATGCACAAACTGGTGAGTTCCTTTAACTTGGTCATATAAAAGATGAGTATTCTTTTCAATCTCTGCAGAGATCAGCTGTGATTTTAATAGAACTAAAAGTTGTATGATATTTGACAGATAATTATTTGGCAGCTTTTTTGATGGTCCTTGGGTTTTAGATTTTAATTCAGTGTGAATTTATGTTCTCTGCTTAAAGGAGCAATACACCAAATTGATTCACTGCTAGTAGTCACAATTCTGTATCAGCTTAACACCAAAACAAACCTGCAGGTCAGCCACACCCCTCATTTCCCCTTGCACTCCCCCCGCCCCACCCCTTGTTCTCAGCAGCTCTCCGCTCACGAGAGGAAAGAGGCTCGCTAGTGGTTCGCATTAGCTCTGCTGTCTACCACATCTTCTTGATGATAATTTAATGTTATTTCAAGTGAAAAAACATCTAATTGTCTCTTTCTACAAAGCATGGCGAGTCGGAATCCCAGTAACAACACAATATTACAACATTTATGTAATTATTGAACAGTTTATGACGTTCACCAGGCTAATCGTTGCCACTAGCTCCAGCCAGACCTGTAGCCACCTCCTTGGGCAGCAAGAAGCCAGAGCACTGCTAGGGGGTAACATTAGCCCTGCTCTCCCCTACAGCTCCTCGGTTACAATATAACAATGTGATGTTACATAAAATCATCTAGTTATCTCTTTCCACGATGCATGGTGGGGTCAGAATCTAAACCACAACACAATATAAGAGCGTTTATGTGATTTTTGAACAGCTTGTGATGTTAGCCTTCCCACTGTCTGTCTGTAATGTTAGCCGGGCCTGGGTTAAATATAAAAATAAGCTCTGCTGCTCCTCACTTGCTGTGGCATTGTAGAAAGAGTGGGTGGGCCAATGGTTCAGAGGGGAGGGAGGACACGGAGATTCACATGAACTAACATGAATGTGCAGCAGTCCTAGCTTGAAAACACGAGGCTGGAGAACAACACACAGAGAGGGTGTGTGACGTCAGGCTCTACTCCAGATGAAATTACGCCACTAGTTCTTCACATAGCAATTTTTTTTTATTTCTGAAATCTAAAAAGGATGAATTTTTGCATATTGCTCCTTCAAAGGCCTGCTTTATTTTGAAGAAAACTGAGGTCTGCTAATAAAATCCTATAAATAATGCAGATGTACTGGAAATCTGGCATTTTGGTTTTCATCCCCGAACTCTCTTTAATATGTGGAGGTGGCTTTGAACCAGTGCAGTAACAATACTTAATTTAAAAAATGTAAAAAAAACCTGATTTGTGGGTAAATGTCTGCATCAAAGAATATACTACAGGATTTGAGGCAGTGGAACTCAAATTGCTTTTGGTTTGTGGTGTCTCTCTCCGGCAGCTGTGGTGCCCCCTGGTGCCAGTGGAGCGAAACCTCAGCCTTCATACTCATACAGTCAGCCAGGCCAGCTCTTCTCAGTCCAGCCCAAGGTAGAGGCTTCCACCTCCATCTCTGCTGCAACCACATGGCGGCACTTGGAGAATCTGAACTTGGACTCCCAGCCTAAAGCCACTCCGGTGTCCAGCTTCACAATGGGACATTCACCAGCCTCCTCCTCCTCCTCTAACACCACTTCCACTGTCAACCAGGACTACTCCACTGTCAACCTGTCAGACCTTCATGAATTCTTCCCCAACATTTCCTCAACCATCGTCCAGGAGCCAGCAGCCTCTCAGGGAAGCACGGTGTCCTCCCAGACCAGCAGCTCTTTTACCCTTCAGAGTTCTCAGTTCCGGGTGGATGCACCGCTGGACGATGATATCCCAGAGTTCCCTAGCTTTTCTGAGGCCCAGGCTCCAGGCACTCTGGCCAACCTAAATATGGATGACTTTGAGGACCTTCTGAACCCCAACCTCATGAATGAGAGTGGAAATGGCAACTCAATGTCGATTCAAGCTTCATGCCAACAGGCTGCCCCTCCCAGCTCCTCTGCTGCTGCACAGAACTGTGCAGCATCCCAAAATATTTCTGACACTGCCAGCAACCCAGGAAGCACCTGGATGAATTACCCCAACAGCATCGTCAGCTTGCTTCAGAATGAGAGTATGATTGACATTGCACCCAGCAACAACCACCGGCCTCCTGTGCTGGATGAGTTTGATGAGCTGATGTCCGCTGACGAGGATCGTCTCATTTCCATTTTCAACAGTGGAAACCAAGCTCGGTTTGTGTCTGGACACCCGACTTAAAGTTTGTCCATGTGATTTTATCTTGGACATATGTACAAAGAGCACTTGTGTCTGCCCTCAGAAGTAATACTCCTTTGTCATAACTAAAGACACTAAGGGAAACAAGGTGGATATGAAGGGCTGTAAGAGACGCAATGTAGCAAAACTGCTCCTTGTGGATGTGCTTCTTGAAATACCAGCAAAGACTCTTTATGGTATTCAGTTAGTGGAGTTTGCAAGGCATTATATACAGTTTGTCAGACAAATGATAAAGCACAGGACTGAAAACAGTAAGATTTTATCGCCCTTGATAAGCATCAATCATTCACTCAGCCAGTGTCAGCCTGATGTTAGATCAGACCAGATGCAATATTTAAGGCATCACATCTAATATTCTCTCTGTTGAGGTTATTTTCAGTGGAACATTAAGCACATCTTTGCACTGTCGTCGTAACAGTGGTCAGTGTTAGGGATTATTAGTCTATACACAGCAACCCGTATACTCATCAAGAACTATCGAATCTAGAGGTAAGTCTATGCAAATCATGTCATTTGTCCTGTTAATTAAATGTTCATCTATTACTGTGGAACTTTTTTAGACTTTTTTAAATATTTTCTTAGGTCAGCAGTAACTGTACCATCTTTATTATACAGGTGCCTTTGTTGTGTTGCAACAAATTGTAATGTGTTCAGAACCAAATGAAGGTCTACATGTAAATAATTATCATACAAGCAAAATTTATAAGTACATGCTTATAGCAAAGGAACCTGTATCAGATCTTGTTTATGTGTCTGGCAATATTAATTTCTCCTTTGTATGTTATTTTATGGGTAATGGCCGCAGTTTTAACTGTATCATACCTGTAGCTCATGTTGCTATACTCTGTATACTCAGTAAAAGATGCTTCACTGAGATGAAATTATTCTGTTTTATACTGGTGTGATAAAGGCAGACTGTGCTATATGCCCTTTTTTTGGCTGTAATAGTGATTAATTCTTTCAAAACTCCCAAAGACTTTTCTTCGCAATAAAAAACACAATGCATTAAGATGGTCTTCAAAAGTAGACTTTATTTGGCAACTTGTGTTGTGGTTCAGTAAATACCAAAAAAATTAAGTCAAACGAGACAAACGTATCTTGTAAAAAAGAAATCTACTGGATGCAATTTTCTTCTGAGCTTGTGCATACAAATCAAGTGTTTCTTCAGCTACACTGTCATTCAGGTAAGTATTAATGTGTTACAAAGACAACCCAGGAATACAAAGACTCATTACAAATGAATTGAGTACATTCAGTACAAAAAATGTGACAATAATTCAGGTCACTAAGAAAGCATTACAGCATGAGAAGACAAAAATGAAATGATTAGTGCTTTTTTTGCCAAAAGGAAGAACTTGAGATCAAAATTTAACCACATACTTTCAAAATGACTTCAGCTGCGCTGCACAAGCTTCCCTATAGGATCACAAAGTGCCTCTTCATTAACCCGTCCTACAAAACTCTCATCTGTATGTGACAGATTTATGTTACTTCAAGATTGGTGACTTTGTTGATAATGTGTGAGCGCCTGGGTACACACTCCAGGTCAAATTTGCTTTCATATATGGTTGGACAAAGCTTCCAGCGGTTGTTTCGGTAGATTCCCAGGTATGTGTACACATCCGGTTTGTAGGAGAGGGGGCATTTGACCCCTGTGGCACGGATGACAGAGTCCAGCCTTACAACCTCGCTCTCATCAGTGAAGTTCTGGTTATAGGCACAAATTACCTGCCTGGACTCTCCCTTGGGATTGTGGGGACTGACTTTGACCAAGGAGATCTTGCCATCCAGGGCTGCTCTGGCCACACACTCCCAGGCATGGTCCAACTTGAAACCAGAGTCCAAGTGCATCAGCCACTTGCCTGTGAGCACCCCGTGGTTTAAGGCCAGCTCCTTTACTGTCTGGAAGCTTGGAGAGCGGCCACTGGCCAAAAGTTTATCCCAGCTCTCCTGGAGACCCATGACATCCCCATTGCTGGGACAGTGGTTAATGCCCAGCACAGCAATCCACCCCACAGGGCTGACACCACCCTCCTCATCACCAAATCTGCACACTTGTGAGGGCCTGTTGCTCTCCAGCCAGCCATCGAACTCGGATCTGGGGGTTTTTCTTGAGTCAAACACAATCCAGGGGTCCATGTCCGCAGCCATGGCCTCGGCAGCATAGGTCTCTGCAGCAAAGGGGGTCTCCACCTCGCCATCTACAGGGCCCTCTTCCTCCTCCATTATTCTGTTGCTGTGATGTTAGTTCGTCCCGAAGCTCGTCCTGTTGAAAGACGGAAGTTTTGTATAACTTGATATTTACGTTTAAACACCAGGCGTAGCTGTCGTGTTAGTTTTTAATACTTCCAAACCCAGGCTGAGGCGGACATCGTCAATGAGTGCAGATGTTTACTGTAGCTGCTAGCTAGCCCGCTACAGTAGCAACACTTGTTCAATAGCTAGCGCTTGTGCGACACTAATTTCTTTGCAAAAATAGAATGCTATACATTTCATTTGACCACGGTCCGAAGTTAAATTAAGTAACACCTAGATTTAGCTACAGACTAAAGAAAATATTGCTTGGCTCAAGTCTTACTGTAGCAGCCCGACGAGACTGACGTTGACGTTAGCAAACTTAACGTTAGCCATTTTACCAATCGTCCATGTTCGTCCTCTTAACAAATTTGGAGAAAGATTTACAGCTAGCTGTTGGTTACAACTAACGTTAAAGCAAACATATTTTGAGTGCGAACAAAGGAAATTATCGCATGTTTATCTAAACTATGGACCGTAAAGACGGTAGCCTAGCTTACCTGCTACGTTGAAGTTTGTTGTCCAGCGTTCTTCAGAATCCGCTCACGAGCGGCCCCAGTGGCAGTTTACACTCCTCCGTATCAAGAGCGATATGAGGAACTGCATTCAAATGCCCGACAGCACAGTTTTTATAGTATTGCCTGGTGTATCTCATGTACTTGGATTTTTAAAATTAAAGCAGCGCACAAAAGTGTTGAACCTGCGTCGTCAAAAAACACATCCCTCTTGTTGTAGCACAAGGGATAGCAGTACTGTTAGCTATTTGTTCTAACATCTCAACTTGCCGTGAAGTTAACTGATAAGGTATCCAACAGCTTTTAAATGACAAACACCTAGTTTCCTCGGGGTGTCTAACGTTATATCCGCTAATATACACACAGGCGTTCGTTAGGTTTGCATAGCGTAGATGTCAAATGCAACAAACTTACTTTAATATCTAATAATTTAAGTAATTTGTAACATACATTGAATTTCTTGACGAGTTGAGGATTTTGCTTAATCTGACGGCGCTGTGACCCTGCGGAACCAAGCTGACCTGCCAGGCAACAGGGAAGGAGTGACGACGACGTGCTAACGAGTTAGCCGGTTAGCTACTGTTATCTAGTGTGTGCGCGTTGGAGGTGATTTATATATGATATAGAATATTACTGCTGAATAGATTTCACTTTATTTTAGGGTAGCGATCCGGGCCATTTAACTATGCCCAGCAAAAAGAAGAAATACAACGCCAGATTCCCCCCGGTAAGTTTAAACTTTGCTGACCCGGTGCGAAGACCAACCGAAACAGTATGATGGAAAGCTAACTTTTAGCAAGCGTGAATGGGATTCGGCCTGTTTTGTTGCCGGGAAGCTAACTAGCACCCGCCCGCTCCTTATCGTTAAAATGTAAATTACAGTTTTGCCAGTAACAGTTTGCGCCATACAAACGCAGTTTCATTGAGTTAGCCACTATTCAGCAACCCGGTGTTTGCTGAGATAACGTAAGCGTAACGTTTCGTTTAGTTAAGGCTTACGGCACAAGTTAGCAAACTTAACGTTAGCGAGTGCACTCATTACCGTTGTTTTTAGCATGACAAGCTAAGTGAAACTGAACGTTGTAAATTTAAGCAAATCTATTGATCGTAGCTGCATATAACAAACTTGGGATGCAACGTTATTCAGTGCACAGACTCAAGCAAATCTTACTAACGTGAGTAGAAGGAATGGTGTAAAACATGCATGCTAAGAAAGTCCTGATATGACCGAGGCGAACGTGTGGAACAATATTTTATATGATAAAATGCTACCTTGAAATGTATTTAAAATAAAATATCCTTAACTTTATAATACAAATGTATTCATGTGCATTGAGTTAATGTACTCAACTTTTCTCGTTACAGGCAAGGATTAAGAAGATTATGCAGACCGATGAAGAAATAGGCAAAGTGGCCGCAGCAGTACCTGTCATTATTTGTATCCTTCCCACCAATATCTGTACTGTGCAAGTTCCAAGCTTTCAAACACCTGTGTATATTCTGAGTACATAGGAAAGTGCTACCACGAACATTTTTTCAAATTGCACTGTTCTTGTAGACCGGGGGGGGCTTAAATAATTAGTTGTTTAATCTGTCAAACAGATAATCAAGAACAAAACAGTAATCTTCAGAGTCAGCAGAACATTTGCAGCTTTTAGGATTCCTAAATGCGAAGATTTGATGCTTTTTATGAGTTTCTGCAAGTGTACACTGACTGTCTGTTGATTTTATATAAGAAAACATTTTTGGAACTGACTTTTTACTGAGAACATGCTGTAAATTGGCACTCTATTGGACAGCAAATAACTTTGTTCAATTTATTTTAGTAAGTGTGACTTAGTTAGCCAAACAGAACATTTATGTCAGGTATGAGAATATGGGACTAGTTTCAAAATAACTGATCTAATGAAGGCCTGTTCTGCTGAGCTTATCAGTTCCTTTTATTGATGCCGGCATGTTTTTATGACAGTTGTGCGTTGCCAAACATAACATCAAACTTGTGTTTACACCGCTTGAAACATGAAAGAAGGAGTCGTCGAGATGCAGAGAAGGAAGTAGTCCAAAGTGTAGCTTCTTTTCATGAGGAAAGATGACAGTGCTAAATGTAATACCTGTAAAATTGTTGTTTCAAGTAAGGGTGGAAATGACAGCAATTTACTACAACATGGGCTTAAATTTCAGGGATGCTGTGTAGTTAAACTAAGCATGAGTGCCACTGCTTCAGAGTGAGCGCCGCTGTCATTACAGAGGGTATATGTCTTTTGTAATAATCACAGTTGCACCACAAAGGTAGGCTTAGCTGATTTTTATCACAAAAAGTCCAAACAAAAACTAATGCTGCACAAATATTGTCTAATTTGATGCATTTTAGATGATGACAGACTGTTACTATAGCTAATGCTACAGCCAGTTGAAAATAGATCAGCAATCAATAAAAGAATCAATATAAAATCTGGACCAATGAGCAGACTCCATAATAGAATTGTTATTGATAAAATCTCATCCATCCCCTTCCTTACTTATATGGTTAAGTTTAACAAATGGAGTGTTTTTGGCTTTCCACTGTTACAGTATGAGATAGATCATGTAACTGAATCTGTTTTTACTTAAAATAAAAAAGACTAAGACCTGCTGTGACATAATTTCCTTAACCAAGACGTCAGCGAGAGCCCTCGAGCTTTTTCTGGAATCATTGCTTACAAAGGCCTGTCAAGTCACCCAGTCTAGGAATGCAAAGACAATGACAACATCACATCTGTAAGTTTCTGCTCATTGTGTGTCTCTGTAAAAAAAAAAAAATCTTGTCTGTATTGCACGTTGCAGGCTCTTCTTGAAGAATATGGAGTCAGTCGGAAAAAATAGCCTCTCAGGGGCGTCTGGGGACATGCACTCCCGACTGTAAAAGCACAAATCTGTGGGCTCTATTCCGTCTGTTTGCCTACCTGACTGCATGTTGAGAATTATTGTAAAGAATAATTAGGCTTGTTGTGTGTTTTACCCCACACAGTCTGTAAATAGTTTAGAATAAACAAAACATACCTATTCCTGTCTGATCAAAACTTTGTAAGTAGTTAAAATGAATGATGTGGAAGAGATATATACTTGATCTTACGTAAGGATCTGGTCAAGTTTAAGTTTTGTTATTGATAATGAACACGTAATTACTGGCAGTAATTAATTGCAATAATTGGTTATTAACATGGATTAATAGCTCGGGGCACCACCCTGTGGTCAGGGATCAATGACCAAACTGTTATAAATCTCAAAACAAGGCAAGGTGTTTAAATCCCCCAACATTTATAAGATGTTTAGGATTTAAACAATTCGGAAGGCGTGAAACTGAGCACTGACTGTCACAACCCGCTGTTATTACAGTAAAAATGCACAAATGATCACAGAGTCCTTTCTTGTAAAGTTATCACAAATTTATTAACAACAATGAATCATTCAGTTAAACACTTGATGAATCAGCACTGTTAACAAACTGTCTGACTACATTAAGAACCGCCACACAAACTAATAGTTGGTCAGTGGAAAGCGAGACATCTAGCAAAACAAGCCACAAATCCAATGCAGAACGTGTGTGTGTATGTGTGTAAACATGTATGTGTGTGGGTGTGAGTGTGTGTGTGGTGATGTAGGGCCCATGTGTTCAAGGAGAGAGAGAGAGCAAGAAGGAATAACCGTGTAAGAGCACAACAGTCGCCTTCCTACCGCTCCGAGGCTGGCAGACAAGCGGGCCTGTCTGCTGTCCGCTGGGCTTTACTGAAGACAGGAATGCGACGTGTAGTGAATACACGACGGCGCAGATTAACAGTGGCTCGTCACAAAATGAACAAAGCTTGAATCACTTCTACAGAGCCAATCGGCAGCAAACGGCAAATAAAGAAAAGGACACAGATACTCTTAGCAAACAAAGGGGATGCGGCGGTCCCAGAGTCCACAACAACAAGAAGGAAAATACACACTAACTAATGTCTCTGCCCAGCCCGAGCTCTCTTACTTGAGTTGCTTGGTGCAACCGGTGTGAGTCCAAAAGTTAAGCGGGATGGCTGCAGCGTCCTACAGCAAAGAGGGAAAGTATGGCAGCGAAGGAACCAGCACAGCTGATGTAGTGAAGAAGTGGGGTCCTCAACGATGCCGTCTTCGTCTTCTTCTGGAGAACGGTTTTCTCCTCCTCTGCGGGGAGGAGAAATGGCGCGTTGTGCGATGTTTCTCTCGGGATCCGTGTGTGTTCAGAGGTGGAACACAGTACAGTTCTCTCGTCCAGCGAGTCAAAACTGCGGCCTAGGTCGTACAAATTCAAACGTTTGAGATTCACTCCCTTATGGTAACTGATCTCCTTTCAGCAGCTTGTTGCCCGGGGAAAAAGCAAGGTGGCGCTGCGCTCTCCTGCATTTAAGCGTTTCGTGTCGACATGGCAATGGCGTCAGACCCCCCCTGGTCCCGGGAGTCTCGTCCAATAGGGGAGCAAAAGTTTGAATTTGTGGGCTGTGGTCACACTTAGGTGCAAGTTACCAGACCACTGGAGATTTGGCGTTCTCTCTCTCTCTTTGTTCTCAAACTGGGCACCTTTCATTTGTTCTCAGGCTGCTGTTTCTTTGTTTTTAAAAAAAAAAAAAAAAAAAAAGGAAAGAAAGAAAACCATGATGCTCGAGGCCCAACACTTATATTCTGCTGCAGGAAATTCCATTACATCATGTGTTATTTGAATAACATGACTTGGACAATTTGGCGTTAGTTTATAGAATTGGTCAATGGCAAAAAATGCAAAAGCATTCTTGGATATTTTAGACTGTAAAATTACAGTGTGAGGCTGAAACATAGCTTGCATTTTCCTCATAAGGCATAGGCCTGTTACTTTGACGACACTGCCTGTTTTAGTGTTCCTTTGAAGATCAGGAATTTGTTGGTTCATTCTGTGAGCCCGAAAACGTCTCTGTGGAGTTTACTTTAAAATGCAGCGCTTTCAGTGGACTCATCAATGTTTGTTCTCCTGTGGTCAAGTTGATGCCACAGGTGTTTTTTTTGTTCTTTGCTCAGTGTAGCTCATTTGTCTGTGCAGTCAATACAATTCTCAAAGTGTTCTGTCTTCACCTATTTTACTATAATATATCAAGTTCTAAAGATGACTATTCGCTCTCCTCTCGCACCCACGAATTCATAGAACATGTGTGGACAGAACCGACACGGGCAGATATCATCATGCACACGTTGTTTTAAGGTGGATACTAGTGGTCATGAAATGTGTATGTTAAAGGAATTGCAGCTTGCTTATCAAACCAAATGGATAGATAGATAGATACTTTATTCATCCCGAGGGAAATTCACATTTTCCAGCAGTATCTACAGATTTACGATAAAGAGATCAGATTTGAATGATTTGAAATGATTTGATGATGAAATGATTTGAATCAAAAATAAATGTAATAAAGCAGCTGGATGGACTTAAATGAGTAATAGGCTGTTCAGCCAGCAGCCAGCGCTCATTGACAACTCTTTCTCTGGGAGTCATCTCTGCTCATTTCAGTGTGACTGATGTACCACAGAGGTGAATTCAGGCAGCTGCATGATAATTAGAGGTCATATAAAAGTTGTAATTTGATTTTCTATACATGTAGCTGAAAAGGTTTTATGTCTTCATTTCCTTCGGATTTAGATAAAGCCTCTTTAAAGCGCCCTATTATACAGTATAGTACATTGTAGGGAGTGTAGGTGATGCTGGTGTTACCTTGACAGTGATGAAAAAGCAGATTTGCAGCACTTTGCCGAATCCCTTGCATCTGAGAGTATTTCTGGCCTTGAGTACGATGCAGCTGCCAGTAAAATCTTACTGTGTGACTCAGATCCTGCAGCTTGTTGAAATGAACACATAACCCCATCAATCAGATCTGTATTATTTCAAAAGTGATTTTGCGTATGTGTTTCACAGAAAGCAGTGTATTGAGCTGGAGCAACAGTTTGATTTCTTAAAAGACCTGGTGGCAACAGTGCCGGATATGCAGGGCGAGGGGGAAGAGAACCACACCGAGGCGGGAGGAGAAAAAGTCCCACGCAGGTATGTCTGTCTGTCTCACACACACACACACACACACACACACACACACA
>JAPQLA010000016.1:3296916-3313665 GCA_029822935.1 Naso vlamingii
ATGGATTGGGATGAAATTTGGTACACACATTTATGGTCCCAGAGTTGGTGATCCCCTGTTCGCCCTCAGTGTTAGCAACAGGGTAATATCTTCTCTCATCCAGCGAAATACCTCAACATTTACTTGAGACATGGAGCAAAACTAAGATTATGGAGCCCATATAGCAGCATAACTAGTGGCTGGTCAAGGCAAACTTGAGCCAGCCCTGTAAGCTTTATCAAAAAGAAGGATTTGGTAACACTTGACTTAAAGCATCCATCTATAATGCATCATGCATATACTTATAATGCATTGTAATGCACCGATAGTGCTGTATGATCATAATAATAACCAATGTTAGAGTTCACAATAACCTTAACCATTACCATAACCACATATAATGCATTATAAGTGTGTTCATGGTGTGTTATAATGTGTTATGTATGTTAACAATGAGCTATAATACATTATAGAGACAGGCTTCATAGAAAGTGTGGTAACACTTTACTTAAAGCATCCATCTATAATGCATTATGAACATACTTATAATGCGTTATAATGCGCCCATAGTGTTGTATTATCATTGTTGTAGGCATGGTTAGGGTTATCCCTAACCCTAACCCTAACCATAACTGTAACCACCTGTAAAGCATTGTAAGTGTGTTCATTATGTGTTATAATGCATTATTGAGACAGGCTGCATAGAAGGTGTTAACAAAAGTGTTACCAAAGGTTTAAGTCTACTCTTACAGAGGATGTCTGCCTCCAAGACTCAAACAAGGCTTGATAACCAAGTATTAGATAACCACATTCAGCTGATATTACATATATATGACATGGGCCAATATACTGGATATCGGATATCATTGGATATTACTGGATATCAGTTTCCTTCCTGCCTAATATCGGTGTCAGCATCGACCCCAAAAATCCAGTATCACTTGAGCTACTGTTGACAGCACAACCCAGTGAGGTTGCAGTCCTGCACGAGGTGAGTTGACGGATCCTGGTTAAAGCGAAAGAATAGCAGGTGAAATCACAACTTAAATTAGCTTCCTCTCATCCCCCAGAGTGAATTTCGCTCCTTCTTCTCACATTTGAAGGTTACTTTTTTGACAGCTTCCACATGACTAGGTAATCTTAACACAGTTTGAGAGTTTATCAGGACTTACAGTAAGCTGTGCACAAGTATGAGTAAAAGAAGTGAATTGAATTTTCATGAATTCCAACAGTAGTGGGAGTCAATTAAAGGTCACTGTGTTGGAGATGATTGCAGGGCTGCGCTGATTTATTGGTGAAACCTGGCTTTTAAAAATGTTCACCTTATTAGTGTATAGCTAACAGTATGCATACTGATGATATGCAGGCTGATATTAATTTTACTCCATTTCTTTTTCTCCCTTTTTCCACGCAGTTAGTCCAAGCGACAACAGCAGGACTTTTGGTTTGAGCCCAGTCTGGCCCCTAGAGTCCCCTTCTCTTAAACAAGCCAATGGAGACCTGAGGTTGGGTCCCCACTGGAGGCCCCAGAGCCCGAAAAGTCCCAAAAGCCCTAAAGTCCTGCGGCTTAGTCCCCAGGAAAGCAGGTACAGCAGGATTGTCCTTTTCTTTTACATGTTAACATTTAACATTTCTAAATATTTGATTAAATTCAGCACTATACCCAAATGTTTTTGAATTTCTTGGCATTTCCAGTTTGTCGATGAGGGCCAAGCTACTGGGGACGGACAGCAACGAGAACGGAGAATCCAAGGATGACTTTGAGGAGTACAGACCCTCCACGCCAACCCCCCCTCCTCAGAACGGTATCTGATGCCCTCCACCAGCTACCAGCCACATATCTTTCATTAGTCACTGTTACAGTTTTCAGGAGCGTAGTGTTAATTATAAATAAAACCTGTATGAATAGTAATTGCCTTATCTTTCCTTCTTGTTCTCAGTCTTTTTAAAAACGAAGAAAAAAACCTTTTTTCTTTGTCTGCAGGCTCCTCATTGAAGGACAGCCTGCAGCTTCCTCTACCTCAGCGAGATTCAGCCAGTGAGGAAGGGGGTTCCTCCCCGGCTGGCTCCCCGAGGCCTGAGAGGGGTTCCCCCAGTGGCCTCATTAAGGGCACCCACAGGGCGCTGCTGGGCAGTGGTTCACTCCTGGCCTCCATAGGACTAGGTCGCTGCCTGGATATTCCCCCCAGGGTGCCCCCTCGAACTAACCCCTCCTCTCTAGGGGACCGCACCCCCTCTGAACCGGAGATCTCCCCCCCTAAGCCAGTCATTTCAGACCCCCCCATAGTGGACGATCTCATCACCTTCTCCACCTCTGAGCAGCTCCCCAGACCACTCTTGGATTTAGCTCTGCAGTCCCAAGAACTGAAACCTTTGCCCTTAACACCGCCTCCGCCGAACCCCCGCGAGAGGAGTAGCCACCGGACACCGCAGATGCTGCACAGTCCGCAGAGCCCAAGGATACCCCTGCAGCATAGCAGAGACAGCTCAAGTGAATGGACCTCGAGCTCCCACTCGACAAACGGGGAGCTGAGCTGTGAGGCCTGGGAGCAGAGAGCGGACAGGAGGAGGAGGTCCAGCCAAGGTCTGCATGCCTCTCAGCTAGGTCAGTCCCACTGTTTTTCACCTTAAATGCTCATTCCACCAGTTTTACTAATCAAATAGTGAAAAGAATCTACTTGCTGTTAAAAGAAAGCCTGAGTTACTAACTGGGGGTTCCATCAGATTGCATTATGGGAGTGCAGGAAGTCCAGCGTTTTGGCAGTGGGACTGATTATGTTGGATACAAGTCAGGATATCTGGTGTTTTGCTGCTGCTGCTTTTGCTTTGATGTTGACCATTTTTACAAATTTATTTGTCTTCTGCGTGTCATGAGTTTCATGAAAGTGCAATACTAAACTTTGCCCATGCTTCAATTATGCCCTTCTCTCTTGATCGGATCTATGATTTGGTTTTTACTTCATCCGCATTTCCTGTTTTGCTTTTGCGGGACGCCCCATGCTGAAACTGGATCCAACTTTTACCTTGAAAAATGTCCCTCCTCAGCATGACAATGTTCCCTCACATTTCTTTCAGAATTACTGTTGTGCCTCTTTTAGCAAAATCTTTCTGGCACAAGGGAAGCTTCACTGCTGCACAAGCTTTTTCATTTACATCAAAGCTTGTCTTTAGCTATTTGCATATCTCAGGTAACAGCTGGCCTTCTGTACTTCACTGCTAATACCTGCTAAGTAAAGCTAGCATCCAATTCTCTATTTCTTTGCTTTCTTCAAGTCAGAGTTTCCTTTATTACAAAGTTAAAGATGATTGCAAAACACCCGGCGGCACAGCCCAGGTCATGCAGGCAGAAAGTGCTGGATTTAAAATGACAAATATTAAGTTTTTCTTTGACTTCAGAACCACCACAGTGAATTTCTTGCCACCTCATATGTAGGTCTGGGATTTAAAATGTAACTCAAGCGTATGTCTTGGTATATTACCGTCCAGTTTGATCAAATTCTTATATGGATGCAAGTTATGAGCCATTTGTAAAAAAAAATGCATACACGACACACGATAAAAGATCACGTTTAAGAGGATTAGCATTAATTTTCCCCTACAAAATTACATGTGAAAATAGTCACTTTTCATGTTCATAGATTTGCTTTAATCCATGTGTCATGTCGACATTACCATGACGTGAATAAATTGAAATTTACAGTACGGTACATTCACAGTTTTTCCCAAAGAAAAATATGCATTTCTTGAAAGCGCTGGCACAGAGTTGAGTCGCAGTGAAGGAGGCGTGGGTATTGGCTGAGTGGGCTTTACTAGGGCTTTAAGAGTGCCCTGTGGTAACATTTCACACTCTATATCTGGTCCGTTTGACTCACAAAGCCTTGGATTCTCCACAAAAAGGTTCTTACTGCTCTGCCCCCAGGTACAGAGCAGACATGCCTCGCATGTTCCACTTCTAACAACCGTAATCTCACAAACCGCGTGCGCTCATTACATCAGGTCTGCAGAGGCAAAAAGCCACACGTAATTAAAGCGCAAGTGTTTTAGCTAAACATCTTATTATGTTTATTGACTGTAATAACTCAGGCTCAGATGCATAGACAGACTGCCACAAGGTTGCTGGCGGTGAATATGTGCTTGAAAGAGAGAGATGAATGTGGAGGATTCCTTCACTGGCATTTTTCGTCTGCTCTCATGTGACTTCTGATTGCTCTTTCTTTTCAGCTGAAAAGCTCGACAGCCTCAGTGAGATGCTGTTGATGTAAATAATGCCATTTGGCAGACACATTGCATTTGGAAGTAGCAAATGTTCATTCAAGATGATTTATACTGAGTTTAATGTTCTTGTCGGTGCTCATTTAGACTTATTGTTTGCTTCTATTGCATCTCTGTTGGCGAGAAACACATGGCTGTGTTAATTTAGACTAATTGCATCAACATATCGCGTTTGTGATTGCTCCATTTATTTCTGCAACAGTATTGTACCACTCTCATGTTTTTGTTTAGATCGTTTTTTGTCACACAGGTTTATAGATTTCGCAAAATATTTGCAAGCAAATACATTTCAGATTGGAGAGGAGTGCATAAAAGAACACTAGGGCAATACTAAAGCAGCATGAGAGTGATTTGCAAATGAACAATTAAAGCCTCCTCAAGCATGCAAGTGAAGAGCAGGATGATGAAGAGGTTTAATATGTTGAATATTCAGCCGTTCTTTGATATTATGTCTTTGTTTTAAGGAACTCCACTTATTTTACCCAGAAAGGTCAGTTTACTTGTCACAGGAAGTGCTAACTGTGAAAACAGTTGTTTAATGTCTTCTGTGAATCTGGAAGGAGCTTTTGCAAGGCCCATTAAAATAACTCTGACGATGTCATAGTCACGTCATGAAGGTTATTTTGAGTTAGTTTGAAACTTAAAATCTTTAATAGAAAACCTGTGTTGTAAACTGGGTGCATGGAGTTTGAAATATGAGGGAATTTAACAGTAAATGAAAGATGCAGACTTGAGCCTGATTTATGCTTCTGCGTCAGCTGCATGCGGAGCCTCTGCCGTAAGCTGTGCATGTGGCCTCCGCCACTGAAAGCATCTATACTTCCCACACCAGTGTTTGTGGAAATCTCTCACCACGAATTTGTGGCCATTTGGCAGTCTTTGCAGTGGGACATCGAAGAGTCGTACTGATGCACCTATTTTTGGACTTCTTTGATTAACCTCTCCTCCACCTGGTCCATGTTCGCGCGTGCAGGGAGGTGCACGTCAGGGTACGGCGTAGGCTATGGCGCAGGTTCGGTGTAGATTTGACACAGAAGCATAAATCGAGCTTTACAGTTAGAATGTCTTAGCCTCTGCTGCTTTGTTTTTGGCCATGCAATTTAAATATGTCTCTTGCAGGTTCGCTTACCCGGACACAAGTGTAGTACTGAATGGCTGGAGTCACCTTTAATGTTTTTTTCCTTCTGCTCTTGCCAGTTTTGGACCTGCCTTTGTGCCAAGACACACAGGACTCTGATGAGAAGACTTCAGGGCCCTGTTCTCTCCACCCCACCCCTGCCCTCTGGAGCCCCAAAACCCGCTGCCTGGAGGTCAATGTCATCCCCCGCCCCCGGCCATCTCCCATCCGGCCCCGCATAGACCCCTGGAGCTTCATCTCAGCCGGTGGCGGGAGCTCAGGTGGTGGCCGCAGCCCGAACCGCTCGGACAGCAACCTACTGGGCTACCAGCCTTCCCCTACCAACCCCTTTCACAACTGTGACCCCTTCCCCTCACCAGACTGTGACCCATTTACCCTAAAGGCTGACCCCTCGAGTGGCTTGGACACGGCTTCACCCTTTGATCCCTTCTCCGCTCCCTTTCCCACCTCCCGCTCTGCCCCGTGCTCCACTAATGGCTCACCCACTCTGCCCTCGTTCCGCATAGTGCCTCTCAACCCGGCAGACTCACCCCTCATCGACTTGGGTTGGGCGGCCTGTGGCAAGCCCCTAGATAGCACCAAAGAGAGAGCTCACCCTCGCAGGACACTGGGGCTCAAGCCCTTTAAGTCCCCAACGCAACTCAGAGATGACAGGTTCTAAACCTGTGGTGAGGCCATGGCTTTTATCACAGGAGCACAGTCCAGGACCCTTTTCCACTACTATGTTCTACATCTTAACGAGGATTTGAAATCTTTAAAAAAAAACGCACACCGATCACTCAGCCCACAGAGGGAGGTTTGCCCCATAGGGACCTTAACCGATGCAGGTCCTTTTTAAATGTCAGCCTGCTGCTTTGGAAACCAGAAAGTCAGTGAAAGGTGGTACATTGGATTGTGGAATAGCTGCCTTTGAACCAATAGCTGGTGCCCATTTCATTCTCCCTCTATATCTCTGTTTCTCTATCCCTTTGAAGGAGCAGAACACAGATCACTAGTCCCATCTTCAGATTCTATCAGACTGCTCATATCACCTGCTTTCATCACCCCCTACCTTTGAAGCATTGTGACAATGCAGAGGTGGATAAGGCGACTTGCACAGCTTCATCTGCCTCTACCTCTCTGCAGACTGAAAGCATTCAGGACAATGGAAAATTGGAGTGCCTTATTTCGTGAAGTGTTTTTAATATATATCTTTTCAAGGTTCCTTGAATGGTTAATCTGCTGCGTAGGGAAGATGCTATGAATTTGGCTTAAATTTTGAAAATCAGCTTAGCATTTCTGTGGAAGAAAATGTTGTCTGCGGGTGTGTGCGTGTGTGCATGTGTGTCTAGACTCATTGTTCAAGGAAAGCTTACTGTTTCTTGTTTTTTAAACAGCGTCTGCCTGTTGCATTATGGGAGAAAACACTCACAGTGAATGTTCCAGGCCACTCATGAAATCCAAGACAAAACCATGACCCAGGCATTCCACTTGGAAGCAGATAACATTCCAGTCACATTCCCTGGGAAATGCCAGGGATTGGACGGATTCATTCAGTTGGCAGGCAACACAGCACAGGAAACAAGACGGGGGAGCCCTCTGCATTCCCTTCATACGCCAAAGAATGCCACTGTGACAGTGTGAGGGCTGGGACAAAGAGTGTTCGCAAATAAATTGTTTTTACCTCCATGGAGAGCCAGATGCCAGGTGGGTGTTGCCACACTGGTCAGCACGGAAAAAGTTGGCAATCATGGATAGTATTTAAACACGACTTTGATTTACTTTTCTGTGGTTATTTGTTTTGGAATATAATTCAGTCTTATCACCCCGGTTTGATGCTGTAGGAAGGTTCAGCCAAATACTTTTAAAATATTTTTAAATCCAACAATAGACCGAAATGGAAATGTCATTGAATATTTATTTGGAGAGTTCACCAGAGTAACACTAGAATTGCAAAGCCAGCGAACAGTTTAAAAGTGTCTTGGATCACATGATTAACACTTCTTTACTTGAATGGATGAACGGACCACTTAGGGGCAGTTTACTGGGTGCAAGATTCCACATCAGACAGAACATTTTTGCCATGGTTTGGGCTTCTGTTTCCGTGACAACGGCATGCTGGCACCCATGAAACCGCAAATATTTGAAACCGGGTTCCAGAGTGCAATCTTTTGAAACCGCAACCGTCTTTCCAGCTGTGTAAACTGGCAAACCACAAAGTCTGTGACAGCGGTGACTATGCTAATGCTAATGCTAGTCAAAGTCAATGCACTCCACTCTAGTGACTACCAAACTCCAATTAAACACTCCACAGTGCACCGAAAGCAGGTTGAATATGACGACAGACTATTGAGGTGAATTCGAGTGTTGGTCAGCGAATTTTAGTAGTCATTCCATGGCTGAATTTCTTTAATTTGTGGCCGCTTCGGGCTTAGCAGCAACAGGAAGTAAACAACTTTGGCAGCTCCAACAGTATGTCATTACAAACGGACACCGCCAACTACTGGCCTGGCATGCATACTACAGCGCTTTCGATAGTTCATGTAAACACGGATTTTTCCGTCTTTAGTGGAGCTGCTCTTATCTGACATGGCCCCAGTCATTAGTCCCTTCTTCCAATTCTTGAACAAGGAAAACCATTGTGGTCCTGGAAATTTTAATTACGTATTTCTGACTTTAGCTTGGCTGGCTTTGCAAGACTAGAGAAGCAGATCTCCTAAACTCTTGTCCCTTCCAACTTGCCAAAATCCATCCTAAACCCTTTTAACGCTGCTAAAAAGATCTTCTAGGATCCAGTGGATGACCATGTTCTCTTGTATGAACAATAATACAGGGGAAATTCATTGCATTGATGCCGAAATATCAATTTTTCCACCAAAAGCTGTCTCAGCAGACCAGAATGCACTGGAGCAGCAACTGAACAACTTTCACTCGTGGTTCACAGTCATGGAACATGTTCTGGCACTTTCTCAGGGGTAATTCAAAATGCATCCTGGGGAATGTTTGACTTGAGGCAGGTTGAGGGAAAGTGGCTGCAGCAACAAATATGTCATCACAAAATAACTCTCAGTCAGCTGTTTTTGAAGCATGCAGTCTATAAGCAGAGTTGGCATAGGTCAAGCATGTATGCAACTGAAAGAGACCCACTTAGGCGTGGCACCGGAATCCTTCCAACATCTTTGCTGGAGCATTACGAGGCACAAATACTGATTGGGTTCATAGCTGACACCGTGTCATTGGAGGACAATAACAGCTTGTTTTAATGAAGAGTGAAAACCTCGTCTCCGAAGGGGAAAGCTTTGTGATTAGCCTAATAATCCCACTGACGAACACAGGAGGCTGATAGTGATAATTAGCTGCTTGATAAGAGAAGAGAGCATTAACAAAACACTCAGATATTTGGTTAATTAATTTACCCAGACGTTTTGAAAATGCCCTGCATCCTCCTCTGCAAGGTGTCCGGTTGCTGTCTTCATCAGCTTATGTCTCAATTTAAGCAGTGCCATTTTTTTCAGGTTTCAAAAGGAGGTTGTGCTGTCTTTCCTCCCTTTCCCTCTTCCTTTCTCTGTTGCCATTGGCTGCTCAGCTGCTGACCGGATGAAATCTTTACCGTCTGGCTCACCTTCCTCAACGTCCTTCCCCCTCAGGTGATGTGGCAGATATTCGGCCTTTCTTTAGTTTCTGCTTACTCCTACTACTTTGCTTCCTGGAAAGTTTTCTTGAGGGCAGTTTTGTTCCGACACTGCAGAGCATTCATTTCAGTAACAGCCAGGTTTCTATCTGGGAAAACAGAAGTCCATTTAGTGCTCATTTCAGAGAGGCAGTTGAATTAGTTTGAAATTGAAAGTGGACCTCAGTTGTGTATTTCTATTGCACATTAATGTGTCTGTTTATCATTTACTGGACATCTAAGTAATACTCAGCAGTAACAAAGACACAGTGCTTACAAAAAAGTCTCTGGTTGCTTTAAATGAACTTGCTTGTGCAGTGTGTTGTCAAGCCACATCTAAAGGCAAAAGTGTGTATAGTTGTCATCGTAACAATAGCTACTTTCACACCTCCACACATCTGGCAGTCGCTGCATAGTGGGTGTGAATGTTGAATTGTCTGTTTGGGAAAGATAAAAAAGTATATATTAAATTAACTCAATGGATTATGAAAAAATGGGGGTTTTAGATGCTGTAAAAAAGTTTAGAGGGCCAACAATCAGAATCGGACACAATTACCCAAACAGACGTTTTGTTTGAACAACTCACCTGCCGTCATTTAGAGCGGAGCACTGAGGATCTTCCATCACATCGTGCAGAAGTTGAATTAGTCTCTGTCAGCAGTGTTTCCTACCTTCCTTCACTCTCTTGTCTTCTTCAGCAACATCTTACAGAAGTGACAAGTGATGAGTTATTGCCTCGTCTTTTCTTGTCAACATACAAAGCCACAAGAGCTATCCTCTGATAGTCATTAGGCTCAGATAGCTGTTATTGTCAACAGAGCTCTGTCAGGAGAAAAGATAGACGAAGGAAATGGAGATGATTGAAACGTCTGGCAGATTATTTCTGTCACAAAGTCTCTGCGTGTGTCAAGTATCCACTTCAACCTGCCACTCGTGTGTTCTGTTTGTTCGCTCACTGCTAGACTTTAATTTTCCCTCAGACCTGATGTTGAAAAGCATTACGTTCTGTTCTCTATCTAGCTTGTGCATCTTAAGTAGCTTCATTAAATATTACTTGCAAAAACAGCAGTCATTGTACTTTTCACATATGATTAAGTTACAGTCTTAAATCAGTCTGGAAATTTATTTCCCCCTGGTAATGGTTCACGTGATTCACCTTGCTGCAAATGACAGAACAGAGAAATATGTTTGAATTCTTAAAATGTAAGCTTGTTTTTCACATGAAAAAAAACATACTTCTACCTTGGCTCTTAAGACATAACAGGAATCTGACAGAACTCTGGTTTGGTAGCTGAGGGAATAAATGGGGACACATTTTAGGAGTCTTTTGTGGACATGGACATCCGATTTTTGGTCTTGGCTGTCAGATTTAGGAACCATAACTGCCACTCATATGCTGAAGCTGACAGCAAGCTCTCCAATAAGGAAGCCTTGATGAGTTGTTTGTGACGCTCTACTCTTTCAGGCATCGCCCCATCCGTCATTGCAAATCAGTGTCCCGAGTACGAACTGACAGGGAGAATGGAATGGAATTCTCCGCAGGAGAAACAGATATCTGGCCATCCACTGATCCACTTTCAGCCCTGCAGTGGCAAGGAGCAGACATGATTTGATCATCTAAATTCAAAGTTCAAGCTCAGACCATTGCTCCTAATCAGTGAATGGCAAATGGTCAATACATTTCATGAATAACAGCTAATGAGACAGTACAATGGAGAAACCCCAAGTCTATGTCCGCATCATCAAGCCACTTGTGGCGGGTGGTTGTGTTTAAGAATATCAGACAGGAAGATCAAATCCATTATTCTGATTGTTAAAATTTAAAAAAATGAAAAAGCTAGTCATTTCATGGCTTTGTTAATAGGTAACATTTGAAAGTGTTGTCTACTATATAAAAATCCATCAAATTCACTCTGAAAGCCTAATGCAGCCCTGCTAACAGTGGATATTGTATGTTTACGTGCATACAAATCATCTGATTAACCTTGATTAAACCATTTAAGCCATTTTTCAACTCTAGCGTCTATCACTTAAATACCTCACAGGTTTGCTTAGGACCAAAAATAACCAGAATATTCAGCAATTTGAAATAACAGTGGAAATAATAATGCTACAGTAAAGCCACATTTGTATTTTTATGGCCAAAATTCCGTCAGAATCTGTAATTTTGTTTTGGTCAGTGTGTGGTATGGAGCCCTAAAGCTGTCAGAAACATTGTGACATTAACAAGAGAATTCAACAGTGTGACTGAAAACATTAATTAATTGCATTGTCAGTTAAATAAGTAAAGGTCCCCTCTACTTGGAAATGTGTTATCAGTAGCTTAAACATGTAGCTTACAGCTGAATCTCTTAATTGTTTCCTTGATGCTAATGGTAGCCATAAAGCTCTTAGCTATTAAAGAAATATATTCCTCATACTTTTCTTCCACTTGGTAGGTTAAAAAAGCAAAAATGTTTTCTTTCTTTCTTTCTTTCTTTTTTTTTTTAATTTAAAGCATCCAATGAGTAGGATATAGTGGCCTCTAATGGTGAGGTTGCAAATTGCAACCAGTTGATTACCCTTCCACTCAATCCCTTCACTTACCTTTATCACCACTCAATCAGTAAAAATAAACACAATATAAATAAAATAAAGCAATTTTTTTGTTGTTTGACTGCGGTAACAGCTAAATCTGAAAAAGTAAATCCTGCATTAAAAGATTGTGAAAATCCATCAATTTGATAATAAATAATAGAGAGGCTCTCATATTGAGAATGACTAAATGTTGTAACTGCACGGCCTTCTGGGTAAACTAACCCAGCTCCCAGAGAAACAAGTAATCCTCGGATACCCACGAGGTAGTCATAGTACTTGATTTTAACTATAACAATGCAAAGTAAAAGAGCACAGTGAGCATGCAAACATTAATTTCTAGTGTCTGACTCTTAGAAAGCGAGGGACTGTTTCTTAAAACTCCAGTTAAATCATGTTTTCTTTCCATTATGGTTACCGGGGAAGTTGGAGAAGGATTCAACAAAAATGGAGGAAAAAATCAGGCCGAACACGCTTCGCATTTATTTTATTGATGAAATCTTACCTTGGCAGGTCAGTGAAGAGTAAATTCTGAAACGACAAAATAGATGGCCTGGCATTTCAGTGGCTTTCACCCCATTTACCTCTGCTGCCCTTGCTTGCTTGTGTTCAATTAAATGGAGGTTACAAATGTTCTTGGTTATCAGCCTCGTTTCAGCTGTCTCACAGCCAGCCGTCAGCGCCAGAGACACATTATTGCTCTTTCTGGCTCATATTAAACTGAAACACCTGCCCAGGCCTTTGTTTGGCATTAACAGGCTGAGACCAAATGATCAAATATGACCTTTCACTGGCTGCACAGGAATTGCGCATCCCAATAGGGATGTGGACAAAAGCCATGTCTGCGAGAGGTGACGCCAGGTGCGTAAGCTAATATGTCTCCGAAAGTATATATTAGTGAGCATTATTCCTAATTCTTTTCAGGCTGTGCATCCAAGGTCACCATCTGTTGTCCTCTTTTTCTTTAACAATGAAATCTAAATGAATGGGAGCCACGAAACGAGGACCAATTTGTTTCCAAGACCACAGTGACGGCTCTCGGAGAAGGCTGGCGCTCTATTTAGAAAATAAACATGGATTTTATCTATGAGGTCGTTAAGTTCAAGGCCCACACACTCATCCCCCATCCACTCGACAGCACGCAACAGCCCCATGGTTGTGATTATTGTCTGCCTAGCTATTGACACTCCATTACCTTGTGATCTTCCTGGAATAGAGGCCATTCAATCAGTAAATTTCTGTTTCTCGAGTGTTGAATGAGCGGCTGCAAACCAATTGGCTGAGTAAACAGCCCTTGTGTCTAAAATATACAGACTGCAAAATGAATTATTGTTGCCTCCTCAACACTGCTTGCAGAAAAAAAGGAATAAAATAGCTGACACATTTGGCATTTTTCTTTATTGCAGTATGTTGGATTTCAGCTAGTTTCAGGTTTAAAGCCCGCGTCAGACCAGAGAATGCAACCCATTTTGCATCCTTGAAGCTTCGTTGTGTAGTTACTACTTGAATTAAGTGCAACATTTGTCACATCAGTGACAATGTTCTAACATTATTTAAACCACCTCATTATTTTTACTGCCTTAAAAATGCTAACAAGACTAATAAGAATGCTTTTAACGAAGGCCTTTTCATAGGTAAATTAATTCATTTGACAACCGCGGGCTATGTTTTGCTAGCTAGTCTCTCGTCATGCTTTTGTTGGGTTCGTCACATCACAGAGGTCAGATTTCGTCGGATTTGCTCAAAAAATTTGTTGTGGTGGAACATAGACATTTTTATCTCTCAGTCATTGTTTGGACTTGTTATGGGAAGAGAACTGGATTGGACATAACAATGACAGGCAGTATCACATTCCAATTAGGCTCTGTTAGACAGAGTGCTTCTTGCACATCGCAAATGGGAGGAGCAGAGCACTGTGGGGTTTTTTGTTTGTTTTTTTGTTTTGAAGGAGCAGTGTAGTGTGTTTTTAGTTTTTGGTGGGCACCTGCTATATTACTTGTCTTGAGTCTAAGTTAGCTGACAGATTTGTAGGTTTTCCTTGAATATGCTCAGAATTTTAGAGGCAGATGGCACCTGTTTTGGCTCTAAATGATAGTCAGAGGCTGCTTCTTGAAGTTGGGGTAAGCAGTTTATCTTTAGTGTGGCTGTCACGGGGTATTTTAGGCCAATAATGGTAATTTCAGGGAGCACGTGTCCCCATTGGCTGCTCTACGCTGTGCTTCCTAGCAACAGGTGACATCCATACCAGCTGATTGGCTGTTGAAACAAGCGACGTGCCTTACGTTCTGATACTGGCCTCTGGCGAACAGCAAACGGAATACAACGCGAGCGAAAACAGGAGGGGGGGGCGGCAGTGGAGTTGCTTCCCAAGGAGTCTCATGCCACAGCTAGCTTTATTTCCAGATGTTGCCTACCCTAGTTTTAACAGCATGCAGAATACATGAGAAATGTTGGTACATGAGACCCTCGGAAAGAAACGCAGGAAACAGGAAGTAACATGACGACCAGCAGGTCCAGGATATTTGCCTAGATGAAGGTGAAAAAGGGACGGGAACGGGAAACGCAAATGACACCGGGCATTTTTCTACTCTTTTTTAATTTTTTTTTTTTTCCAACTAAAGATGTTCAGATTGCTTCAGAAATAATGCAAGGCAGCGAGAGTGCAATAGCAAAACCCTTACTGCCTGTAGAAAATAACTGGAAAAAGCACCTCTCACTGCAAAATTGCATTTTGTCTGATGATGCCCTAAGATGTTTTCAGTGGTTACAAAAGCTGTCCAAACGTCCATTGTTATACTCACAAACTGACATTTTAATTTACAAAAATTCCTGGTTCCCGTCTAATCTGTCGAGAATACATTGTATGATTGTTGTCAACCACAGCTGAGACTGCTGACACTCGACCTTATTAACATCTACTAAGGCACGAATAGAATTCAAGGTAAAAGATCTGACTTAAGCTTAAGGGTATTTAACAGTTGGTGGTCTCTTTCAGGTGCTCATGCTTGGGCTTAAAAAACTGAACTCTAAATGATCCACAGAAGCAATTTGAAATGGTTTGGATGGTACAAATCCTCATGACTCACTGGTCAAATCTCATCATAGTACTGTAAAAGGCTTTTCCTTCTAACAGCTTCCTACTCGCCAGCTAAGGACATTTCCAAATTTTATATAAGGGGGGGAAAGTGGATATTTATAAATGGCCACCTTTTTACACACTGGATCAAAACTATTTCTCTTTCTAGATGGCCATAGACGCAGTCTACATTAGGATGATGGATTGATTGCTTCATATGAACAAAACATTGATAGGTTTTCACTGGAGTATTTAAGATGTATGTATGGGTGCTTCACTTGAGGCAGACTAACTTTACATTCCAGTTCTTCAATTTGACCAAATCTGTATTATAATAATCCCTCTACAAGCCCAAGTATTTGTGTGTAGCAGAAATTTTGAACAGAATTGCCTGACAGAGCTTGAAATCAGTTCTTTGTGTATATTGCAGCAAAATCCCAAACCTAAATCACAGTCTTATGTCCCCTTGGGGCACCCATACTGAAATTTAATGTGCATAAAAACTGCCGGATAGAGGTGAGGATTTTGTCACTGCATTCAAGTAGTGGACAAGGTTGACACTCTGTCTTTGTATGTAGTTGCTTTTATTGTAATTGTTCCAGATTCCTTTTCATGTCTATTTGTGTTTTATTACAACCTAGGCGATGTGATAACGCAATTGTTGCATTGCCCTGGCAGCCATTTTTACATCTCTCTCAGAACTGTCTCTGCTCATGCGAGTAAGAGGTTTTGCAGTCGTCGGGCTTTGAAAATTCGTTATTGTTGCATTTTTGTGAAATCTCGCACTGGGCTGGGCCTAATCAACTGTTTTTATTGTTGTGTGTCAAGAGGACTATTTCTGTATACAGTATGTGAAAATGTTTTTATTTCTCTTGACTATTATAATGGGTTTTAACCTGTGGAAAAAAAAAAACAAAGGAAAAAGCTCAAAAACAGATGAGACCAAATAAAATGTAACACTCCTGACTTGTTTGTGACCTTATTCTTAACTTAGTGGAAAAGTGGAACAACAGAACAAGAAAGCTCTGATGTTGTTTGTTGTTCCTTTAACAATCTCAGTCACATAAAAACCTTAAAATGACATTGTTTACTTTTTACAAGTTAAGTTGATTGATTTGGCTGGTGTAATTATATTTGGTAACTGTCGTTTGTATGCACATTTTGGACTCCCTGCCACGTTAGATGGCAATTTGGAGCGTACGGATCCTTTCAGCGTCCTATTTGTAGTCATCTGCTGAAGGCAGGATTTGACATGCATGTAATTATCTCCCTTGTTTTGTTTTCTTTTGATGCCAAGTAATAATATTATGATCTCAACATAATAGTAATTATTATTCTGTGATCACGAGGAAAGTTTTGATGTTATGTTGTTAGGTATGACAAAATTATTTTTGTGGTTTTGAGCTTCCTTCGCATCGGCGTCTCTTTTATTTTGACCTGATCCCGAAAAAATTAGAAAACAACCAAGAGCAAGGTTCACTTGAACTGCTGTTGTAGAGCTTTTGATCATAATGCAACCCTGATTTCAAAAAAGTTGGGATGTTGTGTAAAACAAAAAACAGTGGGAATGTGATAATTTGCCATCCCTTTTGCCATTTACTTAAGACATTGCAAGAAATATATGTTCAGTGTTTGTCCTCATCAACTTTATTGATTTTTTATTGATAGTATTTGATTATTCTTATTTTCATGCCATCAGTATGTTTCAAACAAGTTGGGAAAGGGGACAAAAAACTGGGAAAGTCGTCTTTCTGTTGGAACATTTTACAGGTAAACAGGTTCATTACATTTAGAGGTGAAAACATCGTGACTGGCTATAAAATCGAGCATCTTTAAAGGACTCAGGGAGGGGACAAGGTCCTCCACTTTGTGAAACACATGAATGCATCAGTTATATTACTATATGGGTTAAGGTTGTCAGTTAAAAATTTATTGCAGATTGCATTTTGTTTTTATTCTCATACACACAGCGTCCCGACTGTTTGGAATCAGGGTTGAATGTGATCAGCAACAGCTGGGTTTCCGATGTTTTTCAAAACAGCTCAGCATGTCGAGGCTTCG
>JAPQLA010000016.1:3333130-3360484 GCA_029822935.1 Naso vlamingii
AGCCCCTGAAAGATTTGATCTTGTTTCAGTCTCGGCCCATTTTGGTCTCGGTCAAGTCTTGGTCTCGGTTAGTGTGGTCTTAAATAACAACACTACCTCCTACATATAATTTGCTAACTTTCAGGCAACTTGTTACCTAACCTCTTCTGGCACATTTCTTAGTTTCTTGATGCTTTACCAAAAAACCTGTTCTCTAGTCTATAGTAGTCTGTAGTGATGACATTTGTCATTACATGCTTTTACAGTACCAGATACAAAATACACAACAAAACATTTCTCCATGGTAGTCAGAAATTCCACAAACCTGTTTATCAGCAAACTCTACTGCACATTGGTCTTCCAGTCGAGATTTTTAGTGTTGCAGTCTTTGAACTGCAGCACAGTGCTCACTCTGCATTCTGCAGGTGTCTGTGGACATGCTTTTACCATGTTTTTCCAGGGGCCTGTATACTAAGCCAGGTGGCAGAATGTGAACAGTAGATGCCCTGTTGTCTACGGGGACTTCAAACAAAGTCTGTTTCTGCGGGAGCCTCCCCCTGTCGTAAAGGCTGCCTTTGGGTGCATGATCACACACACGATTAAACTCTAAACAACACACACAACCAAACACACAAGCTTCTCACAGTCCATTTGAGCTTTTACTCAGAGAGGCAAATAAACAAATTGAGTCTGAAGCTGCATCGACTTCTCTGATACTCATGCACCCACACTTGCACAAATACACACTCAAACACAACGCTGATCATTTGCATGGCAGAGGAGTCTGCTGAGATGGTGTCATAGCTGATTGTCTATCTAACTATTTGTGTCATATTATTTGTGAAAGCCAAGTTCTGAGGCCTGTTTACAGCAAAACATTATTCCTATGGGGAAATGATGCCACGGCTTTGTTTTTGACTCTTCACTTCTTTAATTTGATGAATGTCGAGCATAGCGTGGAAGAAACAAAGCTTTCATTGCAGGAGCATTCAGGGTGAGAAGGTCATCGAGTTTAGCCTGGTAATACTTCAGATGTCTTATCATAGTGTGATCCATGTATGCACATCCATGTATGCACATCATATTTCACAGATTGGTGAGTAAAGGGGGAAAGCAGCTATTGGGTACATCTCACAGTTGGAGAGAAGATTGGATGATGAAATAGGGAGGAAACACGATACAAAATGGAGTAGAGAGGTCTCGTCCTTCTTTCTTCTCTTACCTTTACTAACCTCTGCTTCAGATCCACAAACAGAGCTTTTGATTTGATACTGTCTGTACTGATTTAGTCCTTGTGGGGAGAGTGCTGCATAGACTTTCAAGTCACTGTTTTTAAACTTGATTATAGAGGAACCTTTTATCCTTGGGGCATGGGGGCGTAAAAATGCAACAAAACTAACGCGTCACTCTTTTAACACAATAAGAGAGAATAAAAAATGGTTTAATAATACACATTTAATGAATTAATTGAGAAAAAATCAAAATATCCCAACTGTGGAGTTTGTTCTTTGTGCCAGTACAGCAGAAAACAGCTCTTAGCAACTTGATTCCTGATATGATCTAGGGCTGCATAATAGTTTGAAAATTTATCTTCATTGTGATATTATATATAACATGTGCAGCAAACATGTCGCGAAAGACTGCTTGAACTGATAAATGGTAGAATTTCATGTGTCATGCAGTCAGACGCTGCATGTCAATATATTTGGCCAGTCAGATACTGCAGAGACATTTAAGAAGTACTGCTAAAGCAAACGGGTTAGTTCCTACAGCTGCAGCTTCACATTAAAAGGATTTAACTGGTGAAACGCGAGTTGACATTTATTTTGAAGTAGGCTAGTCACAGGAAATACAAACACATGATTACATTATTTGATGACAGTGGATCAATTTTCAGTCAATCAATTTTATATAACGTTATGTCTGGGAGTTGTTTTATGTCGTCTGTGAATGTAATGGAACAGTAAGGAGCTCTTAAATGAAGAGCTGCAGGCTACAGGTGAGTCAAATAACTCCTTCTCTTTTATCAAGTTATCAAGTTCTCTATTAGCATCTGGAATATTGTGAATTAGGTGCTTTTTGCATGTCGCTTTGACAACTAATCCTCCGCAATGGCCCTGCTGGTCAACCCTCCTTACTCTCTGTATATTATAAGTGAAATGTCACTGTGTATCCAGCAACTCTGTGCTCTGACTCAGCTGCTGGCCTCCTGCTGCTGCTGCACGGGATCAGTCCGACAGTAATGATTTTTAAAAAGGCAAAATGACATGGAGCTGGTAGGCATGTCATGTTATCAGTGGATGGCACACCACCAGGTACCACCGGGAACACACACTACCGCAGCAAGCCTTTAACCAGGTTACACTGTCATCTCGTGTCTCTGCCATGAGCTGCTGGTCTGTGTGTCTATTACACACACTCACACTGAAGGCTAGAGTTTGTTAGCAGCACAAACCCAAAGAAGAGACACATGTCAATGTAGTCTCCCTCGACATCGGAGGGGGAGGAATGAGGAGAAAACCAATATATAACAGTTGGACCTTTTTGTTAATTTAGTGCCAGTCTAACTGTCCTGGAAGATTTGAATGTCCCATATAAATGGGAAAAAATCCAGTCAAATATTATATGTGTTTATTAACCTTAACCCAATCCCATTCATACACCTAATTCTGTTCCATCCATTTATCCATCCATACATTGCCAACCACTTATCCAGGGGGCAGCAGTTCCAGCGGAGGGCCCCAGACTTCTCTTTTTCTGGCCACATCAACCAGCTCTGACTGGGGGATCCTAAGGCATTCCTGGGCCAGTGCAGAGACATAATCTCTCCATCTGGACATTAGTGTGCCCCGGGGCCTCCTCCCAGCTAGGCTAAGAAGGTGACCAGGAGGCATCCTTACCACATGCCTGAACCTCAAACTCAACCTCAACCTCAACTGGCTTCTTTCACCACAAGGGAGCAGCAGCTCTTCTCCAAGTCCCTCACGGGTGACTGACCTTCTCACCTGATCCCAAAGGGAGATACCAGCTAGGTGGCCACTTCTCTGTTCAGTGGGCCCATCACCTATGAGAAGAACTGCTGGGGTCAGGTGTGCTGCCAGAAAGGTGGTGGTGAAGGTGGAGGGCGTTGACCTATTTTGTTATTAAACAGAAATTGCTTTGTTCATCTCCTCATAAATCACACTTCTACAGGTTGCATCAGCTAAGAAAAAAAGAGCCATTTGTAATTCTAAACTGTTTAAAATTTATTTAAAATTTATGATTTGTAAACCAAGATTTACACGACTTAGTTTTCTCAGTTCACATCAAGGGGGGCTTTATATATTTAATTCATTTAACCAACAGAAACAAAACAAAACTTAGCAAAACTCTCTTGGATAGTTAGTCCTGATTCACTGTCCTAACATTCACCAAATCTGATTTTTATGGAGTAAAGCCATAGTGGTAACATTTTGTTTTGATAGTCCGCCTACAGATAGTTTATAGAGTATTTGTAACATTTCAAAAATGTATTAGTTGACATTCATTAATGCAACTATTTCACCTAACCCAAACCCTAATTATTACCAAACCCTAATTAGAAAACATTCTGAAAATGTTCAAGTAATATTCAACAATGCTTATACAAAATATTGAACAAACAATTAAGACAACAATATAATCAACAACTGATATGCTGTGGAAATGTTACAAAGACCTGACCTGGAGCAATTTATATTCTTGTGTAGAGTGGACAGGTGAAGCACTGTACAGTTGTGTCCCACTTAGACGGTGAGAGCACACATTGTGTCGTATGCCCTATTAGTCCATTTTTAACGTGGATCTTGCAATCCATTTACCATACATTTGTGAAAAAAAGGGAGCTGAGCCGAAAGGCAAAGCTCTTGCTCTCAATCTTTGTTCCTTCCCTCACCTATGGTCATGAAGGATGGACCATGACCTAAAGAATGCGATCGAGGATGCAAGCGACTGAAATAGGTGGGAGGGAGGGAGGTGGCTGGCGTCTCCCTTAGGAATAAGGTGAGAAGTTCAGTCATTTGTGAGGAACTCAGAGTAAAACTGCTGCTCCTTTGCATTGAAAGGAGCCAGTTGAGGTGGTTTGGGCATCTGGTAAGCATGCCTCCTGGTTGCCTTCCTAGGGAGGTGTTCCAGGCACGTCCAGCTGGGCGGAGGTCCCGTGGCAGACCCAAGTCCGGGTGGAGAGATTATATCTCTGCACTGACCTGGGAACACCTTGGAATCACCCAGTCAAAGCTGACTGATGTGGCCAAGGAAAGGGAAGTCTGGGGCCCCCTGCCGAAACTGTTGCCTCTGTGACCTGTGGATAAGCGGTTGATGATGGATGTCTTACAATCCACTGGGCCCTTTGTATGTTGAGTGGTGGCTGCAAATAATCTCAGTATAGAGGATATAGATGTGATGTCACCTGCGGTGGAAGTCAGTGCGGATATGCCCACTGAGTGGCAGAAGGACAGTTTGTGTGCTGCCACACACACTAGCTAAACATTCAGAATGGGAAAGAGCTGTTGTGCGATTGACTGCATAAATAGATTTAACAAAAAGTTGGAGATATTTTTTATACAGACAGCTGAAAGCTACAGAACAAAGAAGCAAATGGAATGCAATTTGCAGAAAAACGAACATCAGAGAAACATGGATTTGCGGTAGTAAGTTTGATTTTTGGGTAAAATCATACCTTAACTCATATTCTGTGTAACTATGAAGTTTTTGTAGGCGTATATTAAAAACCATCCATGATGATGAGTCATGTGTTCTTCAAACAAATGGGGAATGGTTAGATAACATTAGTTTTAGCTAACAGCCAGGACAAAGCTAGTTTTTCTTTTTAATGGGGTAATGTTAATGCTGCTCCACAAAACACTTTAGACAGTTAACTAGATCACTCTAAAACTTTTCGCAAAGTGTGTTGAAATTGTTTTTATTGGCGTCCTTATGAGTGGCTGACGTCCAGACTTTTGTAGCTATGCCTTCAGGTCATATCTATTCTCCTGGTGTTAAAATCGGGTGACAATAAATGTCAGGAAAGCCGAATTCTGGCTAACTGTCAATGTTCATGGACCACTGGTGCTTCGGTTAGTTGTAAGGATCACTGTCAAGTCCTACAGTCTTTAATTTAAGCTGTTAATCATTTGTTTCACTCCCGGTTTTGCTGTTTTCACTGCTGAACTCAGCCATGTTGACAGATGTTTTGCCACTCAGTCTGACTGTGTTATGGAGAAGAAGTGACGTCAGTGCATACCCTCCGTAGACCATTTGCTATTCTTAGTTTGCAATGAGCAGATTATGCAAAGATATTTATATCAAGAGAGTAGATAAGATGCAGGGATACAGATATTATACATCAGTAGAACACAAAAATCTGCTCCTATGGCAATATTTTATTCTTCTGACACAGTCTCGTTAATGTTCATGCTTGCACAGTGGGCTGCCTATTGCACAAGGTGGCCAGGCTGTGGGCCAACAATGACACACTGCTATGGCAACAGACAGGCATACTGTATCCTGGATGACAGTTATTCTGACGAAACACTAATACCAGTTCTGCTCCATGGTACTGTGCAAGACTGAGCATTTGCTCCTTGTATGCAGGTATAAAAACCTCTCTTTAGCCAGGGGAATTGTTCTTAAAAAAGCAGCTGACTGATCTACCACAGTGCAGAATGAAGTAGCTCAGCAAATTCTGAATGGACTGCCATGAAACTTGCCAAATATATTCATTGGAGCCCAGAGGATAAATTCTTGTCGAGTCTGAGGACTTCTTTTTTTTCATTATCAGATTAAAATAAGAATAGTCCCTTAGACTAGGGGTTTACAACCCTAGTATAGTCGGACCTTAATTAGAGAGTCAAAGCTTCTAGCATCGCTCTATAGTCTTGTTGTTCTGTCAATAACAGTTTAAAAGCTGTGAATCAAAGTTATGTGTGTGTGTGTGTGTGTGTGTGTGTGTGTGTAGAAGTTACTGTCTGCCATATTTATGTTTTGGCAAATAAAGTCCTCTGAACTGAACTTGCTCTGGAGAACAATAGTTGTGCATCATACTGTATATAACTATGAAGACGTAACAAGGTTTGAGGTGAACCAGCTTTTTGATAAAAGTCTGATCAGGCCCAAACAAAGCTGGCTAACCCACTGCTCTCTCATTGTGATTCAGGGCCTGTTGATATGTTGGCGCAGTCCACTTCACATGCCTTCTTCTCCAGCAGCCTCTGCTTTTTTGGATTCAGTTTAGAGGAAGCATCAAATGTGTACAGTAAGAATAAGTTGTTGTTGAATATGTTTCCTAATTTAATGGAAATTTGGTAAAATTAAAGAACACAATGACTTAATTTCTCCCCCTGCCCCATTTCCTCTCTTTCTAAGGAGACGAGTCGACTCACACTGTGTATGAGGGTCATCAGTTCTCAAATTGTGACTGACTGTTTCAGAGACAGAGCTTTAAGTGTTCTCAGTTTTATGAGTAGTTTTTGGGTTGCTTTAGTAAGAAGCTCATCAGTATTGTATTCAATTAATTTAGTTCATATGTTGTCATGCAGCATTACAGCACTTACCTCTGTTGTCTTAAAAACCAAAACCAAACCAAAAAAAAAAAAAAACAGTGAAAAGTGAAGGAAGCTGCTGTGTCTGCATGTCGGTCTTGATTGGAGAGGCCTGTAGGACTGTACTTGAGTTGTATGATTACTCTCAGAACGTTTGGTTTGGAACATTAGCATGCTTTCATTTTTTTAAGCCATCTTCACCAAACTGATTGGCTACTTGTGGTGATTTGTTTTCTCACTGTGTGAAAAGTATTTTTTCTTTCAGATGTGTGAAGAGAGCTGTTCATTAAGACTGAAATTATGCTGATGATAATTTTGTGTGTTTTTCCAAAAATGTGTGTTTCAAAAACAAAAATTCTTGACGAAAAAGAAGAGATAAGGCTTAGTCAGAAACAACAAAAGTGGTTTCTGTTAGAATGAAAGTGTGTGTGTGTGTGTGCGTGTGTGCGTGTGAGAGAGAGGTATGTTTAAATAGCAGATGTAAGTGGGCTATAAAATCTGTTACTTACTCTATAGGAGCCTTCATCTCTCCACCATTTATCCTAAATGGCCTTCACCAAATTCAGTTTTAGACTTTGTTTTACAATTTAACCACATTTTGTCACCGTGGAAGAGTTTAAAATTTGGTGGATAAGTAAAATTTCAAGAATTTAATTAGAAAATGTTCAGAATTTAGAGAATATCAATAAATTTGATGTAACACAATGATGCATTAACAAATCTTAAGCAGCAGAACCTCCATTTGCAGCTGAAATGCATGTAGAAGTTGGTCTGATGATGGTTACTCTAACATTTTTTTTTTTTTTTTTAACAAAGCTTGACCAAAAATGAACATAGCTTTTTCATTTTTCCAACAGAATATGTGACTCTGTGCTCTGAGCTTTTCAAATAGAGCTTTTCTCTTTGAATTGACATTTGTCTCACATAAATACAGCAGCCCAGTTTTCTTAATTTTTATTCCGCTTTGGTGTTCTAAAAAAAACAAAGCAAAATCCTTATAATAGTCGAGAAAACCTGTTTTTTATAAATTGTATTTCAATTTTGGCATTTTCTGCAATATTTCAGTTTTACTGTTGATTTTATTTATAAAATTCTGAAATCCCATCAGTGTTTTCCTCATTATGAAAATAAAAGGGTCATAGAAAAAGAAATACATGGAAATATTTACATTTAATTTGTCAGTAGGATTAAATGATATTTATTTTTATAAAATACCATTTTTCTCTGTCATTGTTATTGAATGCACTTGAAGGAATTCAGCATATTTATTAAGGTGATGTACTTGCATGATTCTTGCATTACTTAGGTTGTGCCCTCATGGTTGAATGCACTTATTATATATCGCTATGAGTAAAATATCAGCTTAATAAATGCAGTGTTTTTCATATATTCCTGTGGGATCACAGCCAAGCAACATCTACTGAACAACACCTCCTGACTTAATGTCAATGTATTTATAGATAAGCAACACCTTGACAGGTCATAAAATTCTAACATCTATTTAAAAAAGCAGCAGCTCTTTGAGCGCAGGACTGATTAAAGTTCAGGGAATTAAACAAATATACATATAGAAAACCCACTGCTGATTTTCTTTCTCTACATCCGTAACTGTCACTCAGCGCTGAGGCATTCTTTGGCAATACAAAGCATCCTTATCAGCTCTGGAGCTCCTGGTCTGACCGATCAAGACCTGTCTGTTGGGGTAAGTGATAGTTAAAATTCCCAAAGCTCTAATATAAGGCCAGTTTGATCATGCAGGTTGAAGAGTGACAGAATAGGACAGGAGTTTTCAGGCTCTGAACTGTGGGCCTCCCCTCAATCAATCACTGGATTCGTTACTGATAAAGCAACTAGAAAGGTGATAATTCTCAGGCAAATTCTGAAGATCGAATTACAAGGAGCCCCTTTGTTTTTCGGATTTCCAAACGAATTAATAGATGTTTATTATAAAAAACTATTTATTAACTGTCCAAATATTCTTCATAGGTCATCACGTAAATCCGGTTGGACTTAAAGACAAGAAGACGATAAAGAGACCACACGACACAGAAAGTAAGAAGTATATAACCAAGTGTATTCCCTCTGTTAATGTACACATATTTAGAGTCATCTCACTGGAACACTTTACAATAACATTTAGAAAGAACAGGAAGATACTGGGAGGAATATGCTTGGAATGGAGAAAGAGAGAAACCAGAGAAACGTGGCAGGAGGGTGAATCAATGAAGCCTGTCAAATGGCTGCCATCTTGTCTCCAGCCATATAGACAGAAATAGATATTAAAAAAAAAAGACATGGAGGATGGATAGAGCCTGTGTTCTCCACAGGGTATGGGGACATACAACCTGCCAAACAGAGAAAAGGGAATAGATGCTGGACAAAAAATAGATTGAGGATGACAGATGGAGGATGGAATAGATGGAAAGGAACTTTTCTCCCTTGGAAAAGGAGAATGAGTGATATCATGTTCAGAACCCAAATCACATTTGCTCAGTTACCAAAAGAAAATACATAGAAATTTCAGTTTCCCAGAATCATAGTCATTTTTTTTCTCCAAACAGGAATGATAGTAGGGAAAACACATTTCTCTTAGTAATGGGATGAGAGTCAAATATTTAGACATTTCACAAACTTTTTTCAGGATTTTTCTTTTCTTTTCATGGTACAGTTGTCTTTTTTAATAGAGCTGAGAAAATTGGAATACTAGAGTTTTGTTGTACATTTTCCAGGGAACTGCCGTTCACCGTTTTATTTGTGTGCTCTTCCCACAAAGTCTGCTTTGCCCATTGGCTGCCATCAGTCCAGTCAGGCTCAAGAGGGACGAAAGACACAGTCGCTTGTTCAGCTGCAAGGTATCTCTTTCCACAATGGAACTCCAGCAAGGATGAATTCAGAATTTCCCTAAAATGTCTCTCATTTCTCCAGAGAAAAGAATCAAATAAAAAACGAGAGAAGAGCAAACCAAAGTGACTGAGTCTTGCAGCAAGGCAATGCACCAGCCGTACTGTTCATGAAGGAGGGTGGGGTCTGGAAAGGGGAGTTTGGGCATTGAAACTGTTCTGACGTCAATAATCCTAAAGTCCGTCGTTTGCTGCATATTATCAGCATATTCTTACTTTTCCACTCCCTGACGCTTTAGGTCCATAGGTTTCTGCAACGTCTATACATATATTTATAATTATATAGAACAGAGTTCATCTTGTTGCTGGAGGTTTTTTCTGTTTTCGGTTATTAGTAACTGTAAGGACGTGACACAGTTTCTCTGCTGGCCCGCTAGGGGTGCCTCCGAGCCCCAGAAACACATGACACAGATCTGCTGGAACAAAGGACGACCAAGGGGTTTTGGCCTCAACAAGTTTTTGGCGGCTAAACGTACAAGTTAGCATCCATTAGGTTGGAGCGGTGGTATCTCACATATTTGCTACGTTTAACGTTGTTATGATCATCAATCGTCGTATTTTTTGTTTTTTAAACTCCACAGAAAGAAAAACAGTTTTTATCTCTTTTTCGTAAATGAATACTACATGCTTGAAACACGGCAGAGTTTACGTTGCATCATCTGCTGAGCACCGTAGACAAGGAGAGAAACAGAGTGCACGAGCAAATGAGAGGAAGAGAGAGAGATCTGACGAGAGGTGAGAGATGTCGAACACTTACAGAGATGTGAGCGCAGGATTTGACACAGTGTTTCTGTAAGCTGGCAGTATATTGATTTTACAGAGGGATGTCAAGTTGCTAATTAAAGCCTAGTTGGAAAATAACATGTTGATAGTGTCTAATGTGACTGCCTACGCCACAAGCTCGCCTTAGAATAGAGAACAGACCCTGACACAAATACTGATGGTGGTGCTTTCTTACAGTACTCAAGATATCAAATAACCTGTTATGAGCTAATCTGTAAATCTCTGTCTTATCAGCATTTGGTACACGGTTGTTGGCACAGTATGTGTTGAATTCTGAGGTGTTATAGCCTCTCCTTAAATGCACATAATGGTTAACATTTAATAGGAGGTCAAATCAATCAGATCATAGCCAAAAGGTGTGATCAGAACCATGATGTCACGTTGTCATCTTATTTTTCTTCCTCCCTCTGGTTAGACTGAAATTAGTAGCCTACTATGTATGGCCACCTGACAATACTGAGTTTTGAATGAATTGCTGTCTATGTTACAGTGTGTTTGCCATTTTCCATATGCTATATTCTCTCTCTCTTTCTCTCTCGTCTCTATCCTTCTCTAAGTGCGTCTGCTGTCTGTCTCTGTGTGTCACGGCGGCACGCCCTCAGACATAGTACTCTTTGTCTTTGTTCTTCTTGTTCTTGGTGACCGTCTTGGCAGTGCTGGGCTGTTTCTCCTTCACAAGGGCTCCGTTGCTCTGCGTGGCTGAGTTGCTAATGTAGTTGCGGCTCTGGTCCACCTGGTAGGATCCCTCGTCACGGTTGCGATACTTGTACATGGCATAGAGCAAGATAAGGATGCAGAGGGCGGCGGCAGCCACGATGCCCACCACCATTCCTGTGGTGCTGCTGGACTGCTGCACTTCCACGGCGCCTGGCAGTCCTCTCTCAGGAGACGTGGGGTCTGGAGTGGGAACATGGGGAAAATTTGGGGGGTAGGTTATTCCTGGTACTCTGCGGTGGCCTGGGTCTGATGAGGGGTGGGCCGGCGGCAGCAGCACCCGTTCCCGTGTGTTCATTTTCCCGGCGGGGATTTTGTTGTTGCTACTGCTGCTGCCGCCGCCGGCTGGCTTGAGGCGCGGACTGAGCTGGTCGGGGTTGGCTGTGGGGGTGGAGGAAAGAGGTGGGTTGTGGGAGTTGGGGATGCGAGAGAAATGGCGATCACGGGTATTCTGGACACCGCCCTCAGCGGCTGGGGGAGGAGGGAGGACAGTCCTGTCGGTGACCAGGGGGGAGTTTTTGTAATAGTCTTCGTCATCTGTCTCGGTCATCTCCCCTGAGCCATATGCCGACACCTCGATGGTCTCCTCGCAGTCCTCCTGGTCCAAGGGGCAGGGGGGCCTGCCGTTGGGCAAGGGGAGGGACTCTTTGGTGGTTTCGAGCAGGGTGAGGAAAGGGCGGTAGGTGGTGGGGGGTGGGGGGATTACTGGATAGCGGGTGGCGATGGATGGGGGGTCTAGGGAGTCCACCGTTATTATTGGCAACACTAATTCACCTCCTAGGACAAGAAAGAGACAACGGAAGAGAAGAGTGTTAGAGACCAGCTGGGTGAGAGATCATCTCCAGATCAACAAAAGAAAAACAGTTCAAATTAATACAGCAACACCAGTATTAGAACAGCACTAAAACTTAACATGAGGTTAGTTATATTTAGTTAGTCTGTTCTTTTTAAAAAGTTAATATGCTGGCTGACTATGAACTGACATAAAATACAAGTTGTAAGAATATACTGTATCCTGCACCTGTTTCTGACTGTTCTGACCTATCTCCCTATGAAGACCTACATGTTATATCACTTATACATCAGAAAAGTAGACTACAAATTACAGTGTACAACTTAACATCTATTGTTCTACACAGCCTATCCTTCACTGCTAACTTTCTACTCTTACACTAACGCTCAGATGTCTCTGCTGTGATTGGTTAAATAAGATAGCAAACCACGAGGTTCAGGTCACTTACATCAACAAATTGGCCGCATGATTTTTGCATGAAAAAAAAAATTACAAAAAGAAAGCTGTGTAAGATTGTTCTTGGATAGTGAGAAACAACTCCCCCCTCCCCCCCCTTCTTTACCTCCTGTCCTCTTTTGTTTTCTGGGTGAAAAATAGTCATCATGTAAAAAATATATTGTTAAACTACTCATTTAGTCTTTTTTTTTCTTTTTAAATTCTAATTATGAATGGGCTAAAACCCATTTTTCCCCTTGGGGCATGGCTCATTTCTTATTATCTTAATCCGTGTGCAGACCCTCAGGAGCTGCTGCAGAAAACTGATGCCCCTAATTTCTAACCCATACTCTCAATACACACTATACGCTGAGAGACAGTATTAATACTACTGCTCCATTTTCTCTCATGAGTCCCTGATGCCCACTTCCCTCCCAAACACCACACATAAACATGGGGCAATGATCTTATAAACAGCCACCAACGTCAAAATTGTCTCTATGAGCCAGAACTTTTTGTCAAGCTTTAGTTATGTAATTTGATTTTACCCCATTGTGAAATGAACAGCCACATTAAATCAGTCTTATAGGGTGTATAATGATAGCATTTGTAAAAAGCTGAATTCATTCAGGAGGAATCTGTGTACATTGACTGGAAGCCCAGCTGGAGTTAAAGGTTAAACATACTGGGAGAATGTTAGCAAAACATGGCAGAATATGAGTAACAGTCTGTTTGTAGACTACATTTCTTTTCAGTCTGGCAAATGCCGTAAGAGTCACAGTCAAGGAAACATTTGAAAACATGTCAACAGGGATTAGGATATGGCACATCTTGGGGGGAGAAAAAGGGGAGGTAACAGCAAAACATGACCAAAGGAATGCCAACATCACCAGCATAAAATCATGACTCTGGCTCTTTGTTTATTTGATGAGGTAAATCAGATTGTGACTCAGAAGGACACAGGTTGGATCGGACAGTTCAGGGACAGTGGGGATGTGTTATAAAGGGAGATGTTGGGATTGGAACAATTCCCCCGTTGCCTTTATTCAGCTCAGAAATGTTCAAGCACCCCAAACCCTGAGCCCCCCAAATCTTTCAGTTATAAAACCATACATTTTCACTCAAAGAAGTGCAAAGGCTTTGTTACAAAGAGTGATGTATGAGTTAACAAAGCCACGAAACATTTAAGCATATAACAACAAACTTGAGAGAAACAGGCCTTGAAATGAAGGAAAATGTGAGAGCTGTAAAAGAAAAAGCTTAGTAATTCTTTAACTCTTCTAACTTTTTATTGCTGTACCAGTACTGGAAAGCCTAGTTTCCATGGCAATGCTCAAGTTATTTCTCTCTATTATATTTTCTTTCTTTCCGTCTGTATTTGAGGGCTGTGTTTCACCTTGAAGGCTGAGAGGACAGCAGAGCATGGTGGCACGTTTGAGGAACAGAAAGAGCCGAACCAAGGATTTTGCAAGTTTAATGCTTTGTTTTTTTAAATGTCTTTTTCCTTGACTTTGACAAGTTATTTCCCTAAACCAGTTTCAAGGACCTCAGAGATTGTTCCTCAGAGATCCCAATGTACATGTGACTGAAAGTGATGGACAAGATGGTTGTACTGCTATCTTTACTTCCATCTGTGAGCACGATAGTGCAGTTATAAGCTCCATACCCTCTGCTCGGTGTGCTGCCACCAGTTAAGGCCTTTCCATACTTTCCAGATTTCAGGGTTTCATTCATACGATAAACAATGGTCCGCGACGACTAGCCATACGTGATGTGTGCAGTGTGCAGATTGCAGCAGCAAAAACAAAAGATAACAGAAGAAGTTTAGTGGCTACACTTCTTTTCTTTTATCTTTTTTGGCCAGACTAATAATGTTGCAGCTGCAACTAAATCTGTGTCAACATGGCGGAGACAATAGGAGAAAAAAAAAAAAAAAAAGAGGTAACTGCAGGTATGAAAAAGAGCACATTGTTCCCTGAATGGAGGGAATTACATGTTTTTGTTGAATGAAATGAAAAATCTTTCAGCTTGAAATGACATATGCTGTGAATCAATATTTTCTTAAACGGCCCCTACAACAAGTCAAGTAAAACATTGCTCTATTCACTAGGGCGCAACCCATATATCGGTTTATTGCCCAATATTGGCCTATTGCAGATATATCGGTATATATTGGTATCGGCATATTTGTTCTCCAATAAGTGTTATTGGAGATATTAAATATATTAAAACTGCTGTTTAAGGCTGAAAAAATACTTAGACTAGTGATTTTAAATGGTGTAATCATGTAATTCGTCCAGCAGAGGGCAGTCCCTTATTTAATTGGTAATAAGCGAAGTGTTTACTGTTTGGTGCAATGACATTTGGAATAAAGTTTGTCAGATATTCTGCCTCCATTACACAGCTTTGTCACATGTATTTGATAATCACATTCCTAAATATTATATATAGAATATCAGCTGATATATCAGATATCGGAATTTTCGTACTCCCTAATATCGTTTTCGGCATTGGCCCCGAAAATCCCATATCGGTCGGGCCCTACTATCACACATGTGAAAGAGTAGCTTTAAGAGTCCGCAGCAGAGTACAAGCCTAAACCGAAAAGGATTGTTGACAACAACTACTACCAGGTATCTCACTGAGTAAATCTTGGTAGGAAGAGACTTATAAAACACACTTGAAAGTCAATGTTGGCATTGTACCAGCTGGACTGTTGTGTGGACTGACAGATTATATACTAGAGTACGTGCAGTCGGCGTATTTTCAATGTGGACAATCCGCGCAGTCACAAATTTTGGGCTGCACACGGACGTTAATGCGGACCCTTGCAGACACGGGCGGATGACGACTTTAACGTCAAGCCTACCAAAGCGGACCCCTGCGGCTGCAGAAAGTATGAATAGGCCTTACTGAGGAAGTACCACCACTCACTATTTGCCATGTGGTTGACCCTGCAATAGACAGTCCTGTTATGTTAAACCCTCCTTGCAATCCTCATGGAATCAACTAACCCTTTCCCCCCCCCCAAAATCTACCTTTTAGAAGCCTTTACATGGGCAGATAGAGATTCTATAAAATAATGTCTTTAAAGGATTGTTTCAACAAATCACTCTGCTGTACTCTCAGTTAGTAGTAGAGCCAAAGCCTGAGGGCAGTAAATCATCATCCCATATGACTGGCAGGCAATGGCTACTGGAAAAATAATGAACCTCAGCCCTCACACACAGAGGGAGACATTTCAGCACACTTGGCAGTTATCAAGTGAATCATGTATTCATTTCCTCTTGTGTGAACCGAGCCCACTACACCTGTAGTTTTAACCAATCAACAAGTTCAATTGGCACTTCCCTTCTCCACGACTGCACCCTTTTCTCTCTGTTTGCAGCTCTGAATGTTCAGGTAACAGCCACGTGCACGTGTTCGTGGATGTGCTCTCCTGCTGAAAGCTGGCAAGAACCACAGACTGAAACAAAATAAAAGGAGACCCTTCCAGATGTGTAAAATCAGGAGGTTGTCAGCATCACTTTAGACAAGAATAGGATAGTTTACATCACTACCTCGATGTTGAGTAAGTAATGTTTTAACTAAAACTGGCTCTGAGTGAAACCATTTTGAAAAATACATAATTCCAGTGTGTTGACGTCCCTTTCTTTGACATTGTAACACTGTCATTTACGCATCAAAGTGAGAGAGACTCAAAGACATCCAGCCTTGATTGAGTTTGAGTGTTGATTTGAACAGCTGAGGCTGTGGAACCACGTTTAGCATGATGAAATTTCTTCTTTATCCTTACCCACATGCCACTCCACATCACTGCCAGTATGAGTCAGCCCCCTCTATTTACTCAAAATGAGAGCGGGGCATCCATGCTGGTCTCCGAACAAACGTCGTTACTCTGCCGATCACGTCGCCCCGCTCACATCCATTTGAAATATTTAGAGCAAAAAGGATGTTTGGAGTTTGAGTATTCTATAATTCGGCTTTGATTAGGTTGAGGATGGAAAATCCAACAGCGTGTCAGAGCCTAATATGTTTTCCCTTGCTTGCCTTTAAATCATGCCACAATAGCTACAATTATGGCCATATAATCCGTGTAACAGGAAAAAAAACCTGTTTTTCAGTACGTATGACTCCATAAACTGTTTACAACTGCTGCATTTGCTGCCATCGCTCTCAGGCAAAAGTGATTTATTTGGACACAGAGGGACGATGCTCTGCTCATATCGTGTCTTGCTGAGAGTCACATATTGGCTGCAGTCAAAGTCACCTCCCTACAGCTCACCAGCACCTGGATTGTCCCCACAAAGCTGGCTGTCTTTGTTTTTCTGGGCAGCCTGGTGTTTCCTCCTCGCTGTGATATAAATCTCAGATATGCACCGAATATCAAACTGTAGTATTTCACCAACTTCCTTCTTTATCTTTGGGTTTTTTTCTAGATCTTGTTTCTTCTCCTACAGTGGTGCTTAAGTATTTCTGCTTCACATCTCTTTCCACTGTATGCTCTCCTTTAAAGCTTCTACTGAGTTAAAATGCAGAGCCAACTGGCACTTTAAGGAAGTAATGGAAAATTAAGTAAAAGGAGAACAGGGTGAGGTGGTTCAGACATATTTTTAACAAGTTTTCTCCATAATGCTCCTGGGAGAAACTGTATTTGTTTACAGTCTGATATGTGAGTAGAAAGACGTCCTGCTGTGAAAACAGCAGCACAAGGACAAAACGAACCCAACATTCATCCACTGCCTTCAATATGTTGATACAGTTTAGGGAGAGTTTGCACCAGAAAGGCTTAATGACAAAATGCACCACTGATCAGTTTCAATGTAAAATGGTCTTGTGGCATCTGAGTAATATTGCATAACACAGTTCTGTGTTTTTTGTTTTGTGTGTTTAACAGTAGGCTGAGCTCACTGAGTCTCTGCATTCGTTTTTGTAGTGCCAACAAATGTAATAACCGATTCCCCTGACGTACCTTCATGAAAGCTAAATTTATTCCTTACTGGCTTCACTGGAGTGCGTTTCTGATGAAAAAGTATATTGTGTTCATAAACTACTGCAACTGTTACACTGCTTTAGAAATCATAAATAAATGAAATTGAATAAGTATATGAACTTGTTTAATATTTATAAACCATTATTGAGTGGTTTAGTAAATAAATATTGAATTATTTCAGGTTTATTTTGTTGTAATCTATAAAGTAATAACATGATGTAAGAGATTTAATCCTTTAGGATAATTTACATGTATTTGATATTAGTTTTATTCAGTGTTTGCCCATTATTTATTCTTTTAACCCTATTCATGTCTTTTATATTGTGCTACATTTTTTAATATCTCGTCTTGTTATCACATATGTCATAAGCACCCATTGCTTTGTTGTGACATCAGTACTTTAACCTTTCTACTATGATATCATATCATTATTCACCCCATATTTCCTAATATGCTCTCCCTTTTCTTCAAATTGCCATTTCGTTCTTGACCTTATTTTTCAGTCCCATTAAAGTTTTGTGATAATGCAATTCCAGAAATTCTAGAGTAAGCAATTTATCACTATGTCATCTCTATGACCTTAATATCTTATTAACTGCCATATTTACGGAAAATGGTCAAAGCAGAAGAATGTTGACTGTGCTAACACACTGTCAGGCAGAGCAGAGGATAAAACCGGACGTTACAGTAACGTTGAGGCGCACTGGTATCAACTGAGATCATCCAGAGGACACCGGTCGAAGCCTCCACATTGGCAAACATCTAAGCTGTGGAAATGGGGGCTGTTAACTTTTGTGGGATGGCTAGCTAAGGGAGATCAATAAAGTATCACACTGACAAACAACTGACACCCAAACTGATCGACCAGGGTGGGTTTGATCCCAGGCGAGCTCTGAGTCACACTGGGTGAGTTGGCTCATGGCTCTGGGTTATCCCTCATCTATCACCCTATCTCTCGGTTTCACTCCTCGACCAAAAAAGAACATTGGCAGGTTTGCCTCTATAGCGTATTGTCTGATGAATTATTGAGGAGCTTCTCAAAGCTCTGATCTTGTCGGAGTAAAACCGGTATAGCGCCTACAACATCCTGGGACTGATAAGTAGCTTGGAGGTATGTGAGAGACGGTGAAAGTGAGGTCGCGCTAAGGTAGAGAAAAGAAAGAAAATGATATACAGTATGAAGATGAAATGAAAGAGATTTAATGAGCAGGGCGTGTTAGAGAAAGAGACGTTTATATATCTTCTTTAATTGCCTGTTACTGTGAATCCAGTTAGTATCTACGGATGACTTTATGTACATGTGTGAAACGTGTTTATGTCATCATACAAATATCTTGTTTAAGCGTCTTTTTTGTGTGTGCATGTTTACTTCGTCACTCTACCCCACTGATGTTTCATCTTTGGAATCCAGGTCCCGACTTCCTGGGTGTTGTCACTCTTCTGACAGAGTCTCATTAACAACACTGGAGAATCCGAACCAAGCTTTAATTGGCTGATGTAATTAAGGCTCCCTAGCAGAGTCAAAGTTTAATTAGCCTGGTGGGAAAGGCAGGAATCGTTCACAGGAATTCCACTCTGCCCACTCCCTCAATTTTGCATCCTCTCTCCCAACCTCTCTCTTTTTCTCTCTCAATCTCCGTCTCTCCCCGCTCCCATTTCTCTCTCCTGCTTTGAGCGCAGAGAAACGTGACACAAATCTCAATGAGGGTCAGTCCTTCACAACGCAGTCCCTCCAGCTCATTCACGCTCATCTTTTCCTCTGTCCTGTCCTGTTTTTTTTTTTTTTATTTTGCATTTGTGACCGTGACGACCCAACAACTCATTGTCTGAGCTTTTTACTTTGAAGGTCGTCATTTAGCACCAGACAGCCAAACAAAAAAACCCCCCCAAAAACCTCCTGGATGAAATGCAATTGTAAGAAAACAAGTTGCATGCCTGGAATTGTGTTGTTGTACTACAGCTGCAGGTAAACACATCAACTGGCTGTATGTAATCATACTGTGAGAAGGAGTTGTATTGATTTCCATGAATTCACAGCAGTCATATCTTGCTGTGCTTAACGTTTTTTCTCCTTCCTGAAGGCAGTTCAATAACACATTCTCAAAAGTAATTGAAAACACTGGGATTTGGTCCTATCATACAATGACTGCAGGCCGGTGTTTGTGCAGCAGTGATGAAGAGGGGACATGTTTCGCGGACAATGTTGATTCTTCTCTCCTTGTCCACGGTTTTCACCGAGGCTTATCCGACCTTGCTGGCTTGCCTCTCTGGAACTCTTGTGACATCTGGAAGGTGTGATATGGAGCATGTGCACGCACGAGTGAGCGTGTTTGTTGTTTCTCAAGAGAGACGACTGCAGAGAGAAACCTTTACACCCACAGAGTGAGAGAGACAAGTGTCTGTCTGGAAAGGTGAGCATGTCTGCCACTACGTGTGCATTTGTGTGGGCATACAAGAGAGAGAGAGTTGTGTTTCCCCGTGGGAGATTAAGCCTGGGCATAGCATCCACCGAAAAACTCTCATTTCTCCTTTTTCGATAAGAGGGGAATTGAGTCTCTATTTCGGTCCCAACCACCTACAGAGAAAACCGCAGGAGAATGCTGCACTCCAGTTTCTCAACACAGGTTCAGATCAGTTTCTCCTCGCACAAACATACCGATTGCTGTAATCTCCTCCTATTTACAGTCCAACATATATCCTATTCAAACCGCTAATCCCCATTTCTGAAAAAACTTTGAAAATTGTAGCCTAGGAAAGTAAAGTTCTTTTCACAGACAAAGACATTATGGTGATTCTCACTCTTCTTTTGTTGTTAATCACCTTTTTTCTCTTGTTGTTCACCAAAGGTTTGTTTAACCCTCAGGGTAGATTTGGGGGCAGTCTGGCCTTTATGTTGCATAATTATTTGTTGATCCATTCGAAGGTAAGTAATACATTTTCAATTTTTTAATAGCCTTAAATGAACTTATTTTAAATTTTGCTTACACTTGCCTTTTTCACAGCAGTTGCTACCAAAGTTTTTTCGAACAATGTGCGGTGCTTTGTTATGTTTTGGCTTTATTTTTATTTTTATTTTTATTTTCTTTCTTTTGCATGTACAAATTGTTACGTATTTTTTTTGTACATGTTCGAAAGAAAATTTATTCATTCATTCATTCATACCAAGGATGGCTCTGTGATACCAGGGTTTAAACAGTGCTTAAATGCAAAGTAAGACTGTGTGCAATTTAAGGAGACCACAGATCAAGTGTTGACATTGTTTCCTAGTGAACATGCTAAATTTGAGTATTCTATTTATTTTAAAGTTACTACGAGGAACTTTCAGTTTTTGTCAATTCTAATTTATAACCATCTGAGGAATTGCGAGACTGTTTTGTGAGTACTTAAATGTTCCTTGTAGTAACTTTAAGTATTTAAAGCAGAATCCCTCTCTTCTTTCTTCTGTAACACTTTCAGATATTTTTGATGACTCATTTTCTACCTGGGGGGAGTATACATGAAATCATCCAAACCTACATAGGCTAATTGTGGGTGATAAGCTGACCCGCCCGTAAGCAGACTTGACCCTGAGGTTGTGGCTTGACATTTTCCCTAGGAATGTGGTTGAGGTTTGGTTGAGGTGCCTCCTCCTCGTGCATTCTCCATTATAGCTCTGTAATGGTTTACTGTCTTGATCAAATCAGATATTGCAGATGTGATTTAAATCAGTCTGGTGGCTAAACACAATCTATGTATTCAATTTCACTCAGAATGAAAGTGGAAATGAACAAAAAGGTGAGACATCAAATCCAATAAAGCTGTTTTTTGCTAAAGTGCTAGCATTTTATACTGAATTTGTTTGACTTTTTGTGTGTAACAGCTGTTTATACTGCACAAATTAAATGTTTATTTATATTGCTTCTTATCTTTTATCTTAGGTGTTTTTAACAGGGCTCCAGAGGAACAATGTATATTGTTTAAATCCTTGGAAGATGGCCCCAAAACAGCATGTATACTGGCTATGTTTTAATGACTGTTGCTTTCATTCCTCCCACACCACTCAGTTAAATCTGTAATGCCATTTAACACAATATCTTGTCAGACAGCATCTTTCAGGATAAAATGTCATTAAATGTGGATCTGCATATCTGTATTTTGTCTCCTAGATTTTTGGCCTTAATGTAGAGGAAGCAGTCATTTGAATCCCATTGCTTCGCTGTACGTGGTTCCTGGCAGTTTTCATGTATGGCCAGCTTAATAGAGCTAGAAACCACAGAGGCAGGGAGTAAAACACATGGCCTTTAACTTCCACCTCCTGTCATGGTGTCAGAACATTACTTGACCCGCTGTTCACACTAACAGTGCCTCAGCCTCGGGGCCTGCCAGCCTACAGCTGTGTGCTGCGCAGAACAAGCTGCGTTTCCACGTCGAACTGTCCTGCCTTGTTAAAATCAGGGCAGGAGATTGGTGCAACAGCTGGGTAAATGCCAGATAATACCACTTGGCTGAGCAATTGATGGGCCGTGGTGCCGCCGACTGCCTGCTGCTTTGAAAACCAATAAGAAAGGATACACATCTGGCCAATCAGAGCTGCATACAGAGGGGCTGTGCAGTCACAAGGTGTCACATAAAAGTGGAGGAAGGGATTTAACAGAAGTCTGCTGAAGTTCACTTTTGTTTCTAGGCTGCACTTTGATTTGAACACCATGTACAATGAAGACTGAACTCCCTGAGTTGACTCACCATTTCCAGGCTCACACTCCTCCAAATCTTCGTCATCGCTAGGACACTCAGCTGATGCTACCAAGAGATCATCCGCATTCTGAAAGACAGAGACAGAAAGCAAAGGACAAAGAGTCAGGACAAATTGTATTTGCACAGCTGATACACAGAACATCGAAGAGGATTAAGAGTCTCTGGCAGCCACAGGTCGTTGGCTCGACTGACAACACAAGCTATTAGAGACGACTTAATGAAAGGCTGTAGGTTAAAAAAAATCCCTCTTTGGCTGCAACATGGAAATTTATTGTCTGGCACTTTGTAAGGGTCAGTTTATTTTCTGAATATATGGACGTGGGTGTACTTTATGAGTGGTACCTAAGCCTGTTTGAGGAAACAGAGATATGAAATTGGAGGGGAACTCAAAATGAAACAAGTTCTGTCTGACCAACACCAACTAATCAAAGAGGAGTAGCTTTTCTAAATCATCCTCATCCATCATGTGAGCACAAACTTCAGACATTGGAGGCACTGTCGCTCAACTCAGTTAATTTGAACTTTTCACTGCATTGTTACCAGGAATTTCTGGCTGTATGTAAAATAGCCTTTATATTAGCAGTACAGTATAATGTGCCATGTAATTTTCAGTAGACAAAATCAAAATCTGCTGTATGCCAGAACCCTAACCCTAACCTGAATGTCTGAACTCTGAATTGGAGAAATATCTGTAATAAACTTCAGATCAGTCTACCCTACATACTGTGTCCCACACTTTAAAACTCTGGGACGGCCACAAAAAATGAAGTTCTTTCTTCTTCTTCTTTTTTTTTTTTTACAATTTCCAGTGCTATTTCACAATCAGATTTGGGAATTTTTGAAACAAGATATGAACAATGTAGATTTAGAATATCAGCAGTTTTCTCTCAAAATGTAAATATGCTCCACAGGCCCTTGTGGGGGAAGACAGCTTGCTGGCAAAACGTCCCGTCATGCTCACAGAACCCTGTTTCCCTATAGTCACACAGACAGCTGCGCCACATAAAACATCATACGGCTACAGTACCAATAGCAGAGAACAATCAGGCCGAAAATTGATATTTTAATTTTTGTATCACATTGATTCTGTACAATATTACATTTTTGATGTATTGTAATAAAATTGGGGAAGTGATCACAGCATGATGGAATCAGCATGGCCATTAACACTGAAAAAAAAAACAAAAAACCCATCAGTTGGCAAGTTTCATACAAAGGCACCCGGTTTGATTAAAGTGATATTTCACCGCAAAGCTACGGAGTCTATGGAGATACACTTTTCAAAACATCAAAACCATCTAAAAACATCCACCTAAAAATGTTAAAAGCATAGTGTGGTATAATCCAAGTCTTCTTTATCATGACATAGGCTCAATACTTCCAAAAAGGGAAGTGAGATTCATTATTTAAGCTCAAGAACTTCTAATGCACATGCTTGGCAAGGCATGCGGCAGGTAGACTTGTACCAAATGTGTTGGATTTTGTAGCTTTTTAACCAAAATAAAAGTGTTTTGGAAGTGTTAAGCCTACGACACCATAAAGAAGACTTGGATTATACCACACAAAGCTTTTGAGATTTTTGGATGAACATTTTTAGATGGTTTTGATGTTTTGAAACTGTATCCCCATAGACTGTGAGCAATAGCAGCCAAGGCTAGTGGCTCTTATTTTTGGAAAAACATCAGTTTACCGTGGAATAATGCTGGGAGGAAAAAAAAATATTCTTCGTTTATGAATTCTAAGAGTGGGTAATTGATATACAAGAAGTAGTTTTGCAGTGTATCACTTTAAAGAAAGGATAAGATTAACAAAGTCGTTACATTTCCACTGAAAGAGAAATACCAGGTCAACTTCTTCCCTCTTTACTTTGACTTTCCAGAACGGGAAATCCACTAAGCCTGGCCAAGCATACTTTAAAATGAAACAACATAAGGCCTGTTAGTACAGCGTTTGGTACAGCAGGTACAGCAGCGGGGTCTCAAGATGAAAACAGATTAAACCTGACAAGGTTGTTCCAATTTGGTGGCCAGGGTTTGTCCGCACTACTGCATGACTCATACAGCTGCGTGTCTAGACACAAGAGACCCCCCTCGTACACACACATACACCCTCCTCTCTTTCAAGCCTCTGGTTGTTGTTCAAGATAGGGTCATCTGATAGAAAGCATTTCTATCTGTTATTAATCCACTGCCTGGCTGTAATTATTTATTAATTACTAAGAGTATGCATTCACTTTGCCTGGCCCTGCTAAATGGGCCTAATGATGCTGCCTCAGTTTCCCAGCAACATCTCCATCAAACATGCATTCATATTTCTATTCCATCCATGCAATCGACTGCATCTCTCTCTTTTTTTTAAAATCTCAACATAAAACAGCACATAATGAATCCTTTAAAATGTGCGCTTCTTAAAATTAAGCATCCAGGACATCAATAAATGCCCAAGGCAACGTGTGTTTGCAGCCATAAATGAAAAAATGTTTCAATAATAAAATGTCTTGCTGACTGCTGAATGGCTGCTTCAGCCTCCTGGAGTTATCACAGTGGTAATTTAGTGCAACATCTGTGACACACTTGTAAAGCCTATTCCACTCCCTCAAACATCCAAAAAGCCCACAACATCGACGCTATGTGTAGTTTATTAGGTTGAAAATTGTGACACAAGGCCCACTAACTAAGTGTACTGATAACTGCTGGAGGAGAGCTGAAGGAGCTCCAATCTCCACTTTGAATTGGTCAGAACTTTTCTTACCAGTCTCTAAATTTAATCTACAAGGACACGACTTTGAAACAGCTTGCATCCACCCAGACGAATCAGACAGACAGAAACATCTTGAAGTGCTCTCACCTCAAGACAGAAGCAGCAAAGGCCAAAACTGTGATCTTAGTTTTATAACAACCTGACATAAAATTTGGGTCAGACTGAGACAAGTGATGACTTCAACTGTTTCAGGGAAACCCACAGTATCACGGGGTGAAGGGAAGAGGAGAATCAGTACCCCCCACACACATCAAAAGGTAGATCTTTTATTCTAAGCATCAAAGCGCATTATTTCACCATGATCAAAGCTACAGCACTGCGGGTAGCTCAGAGCTGTTGGAGAAATTGAAATTTGGGTTTCCGCTCGCTTGCTTTCCGCTACCCTGGTCCTGTCTCCTGTCTCTGCTGGTTCTTTAGGGGGGCTTGGGATATTCATTAGAGCCCCATACTTCCTGTTAGCTTTGCACACTGTATTTATAATGTCAATAGTGATGGATTATTAAGGATATATGGACTATTTATGTACTATCAAAGAGAATTAAGAGTCACAGCGGAGATTTATCTATCTATCCCTCCGTCCATCTGTCCGTCCGTCCGTCTGTTTGTCTGTTCTCATCTGATCTTTTTGCATGTTTTGACTAAGTCATACAAATTAACATAAAGCCTCCAAAGTGTGCAGAGTGCTGAATCACTATTCAATATTAGGCTGGTGTTAGTGTCACTGTCAACTTAATTGATGTAGCACATTTCAAACAACCAAGATTGACCAAAGTGCGTTACAGAGTAAAAAGGTAAAACATGAAACAGAATACATCATACTAAAAGGTGATGTGGTCTTTGGAACAACTACTGATCACCAAATAGAAGTGGAAAATCAGACTACCACTGAGTAAATTTCCAGTGCTTGAATAAATGCTTCTGTCCGTGCTTTTCAAAGCCACTAAATGTGAGATTTTAAAATGGAAATAAATGAAGGAATGAATCCAAATTTGGTGTTAGACTGGTTCCAGACCTCTGTATCAGTGCCTCTCTATTTTTTCAGGGATTCAAATTTGAGGAGTGATTGATACATTTTTGGACCTGAGGCAGATGAGTCAGTTTTATAAAACCTAGCTTACTTGTTTTTCAACATCCCCTCCTACATTTACACACTTAGACCAGCGGTCGTGGAGCATACAGATCCCTTTCTCATTTAAGTCGTCATCATGGACGTCCATAAAGATGCCCATAGCAGTGATTACGCCATCATTGCTGTGAAAATGGTGACCACTGAGCTCTCTCTTCATCTTGGGTTGGAGGTAAGTCTGAGGGACTAAGTCAGGTGAATGGAGGTGATGTTGGATGAATTCCTGGATGGCTTTGAATTTGTGGGATGGACAGTTGTCTCGATGGGAGAGCACCCCCATTTCAAGCTTCTCATGCCAGATCCTCTTTATATCCACCCATCCATCCGTCCATCCATCATCAACCGCTTATCTGGGGTTGGGTCTCGGAGGCAGCAGTTTTAGCAGGGGGGCCCCAGACTTTCCTTTCCTTGGCCACATCAACCAGCTCTGAATGGAGGATCCTAAAGTGTTCCCAGGTCAGTGCAGAGATATAATCTCTCCACCTGGATCTGGGCCTGCCCTGGGGCCTCTTCCCAGTTGGACGTGCCTAAAACACCTCCCTAGGGAGGCGACCAGGAGGCATCCTCACCAGATGCCTGAACCACCTCAGCCAGCTCCTTTCAAAGCAAAGGAGCAGCAGCTCTACTCCAAGTTCCTCATTGATAACTGAACTGCTCACCTTATACCTGTGGGGGCAAATTGCTCCCAATTGCTCCCAATGGCTGCACCACTGGTGAGTGAATGTGTGTATGAATGGGTAAATGCTGACTTGTGTTGTAAAGCACTTTCAGTAGTCGAAAAGACTAGAAAGGTGCTATATAAATACAGTCCATTTATCATTTACCATACCTAAGGGAAATGCAGCCACTCTCCTGAGGAAACACATTTTAGCCGCTTGTATTTGCGATCTCTTTCTTTCGGTCATGACCATACCCTTCATGACCATGGGTGAGGGAAGGAACAAAGATTTAACGATACATTGAGAGCTTGGCCATTCGGCTCAGCTCTCCTTTTGTTACAATGGTGTGGTACAGGGAGTGCAAAACCACCCCCACTGCACAAATTTTCTGCACATTCTCCTGCTCCATTGTCCCCTTACTCGTGAACAAAACCCCAAGATACTTGAACTACTTTTCTTGGGGTAAGGACTCATTTCCTACTTGGAGTGGACAGTCCACCGACTTCCTGCTGAGAACCAGGGCCTCAGATTTAGAGGTGCTGATCCTCATCCCGGCTGTCTCACCTTCGGCTGTGAACCGATCCAGTGAGTGCTGAAGATCACAGACTGATGATGCCATCAGAACCACATCATCTGCATAAAAGCAGCGATGAGATCCTCAGCCCATCAAACTGCAACCCTCCTCCCCACTCCTCCCCATGACTAAGCCTTGAATTCCTGTCCATGAAAATCATAAACAGAAATGGTGACAAGGCGCAGCCCTGGCAGAGTCTAATCCCCATCGGAAACGAGTCCAACTTACCGTTGAGAACCTGAACACAGCCCTTGCTTTGGGCAATATTCTGCCATAGCTATCTCAAGAAATAATCATAGCAGGCCCCCGTAATATTGTGAGTTCTTTTAGTTGATCACTATGTATTT
>JAPQLA010000016.1:3436634-3449402 GCA_029822935.1 Naso vlamingii
TGCAGAGAATTCCTTCATTTAAAGGTTAAATTGTGAAGTATTTGAAGGGTCTTGATGTGTAAAACAGTATTTGTATTTTAGGACACATGACAGCCAAACCAGAGGCCCAATGTAAAGAAGTTTAAGATTGCTTTTTAATTTAGAATGATCACAGACTTTGGCTGACTTTGTCTGACAACACGGCGCTCATCGTACCAGCCTGGAGTGGAGACACACCTGCAGGGTCTGAAAAGGAACAAACTCCGCTTAATATTATGACTTCAAAATCAAACACTTTATTATTGAGGGGAACTTTAAAGGAAAACTCTGCAGCCGATGCAGCATGCGTGAACAACAACAGTGAGCGAAGACACAGCAGATCAACAACGCTGACGCACTGCAGAGTAAGATGCAAGATGTGTGTCCCGGGCATTAATGTTGATTAAGGGAGGATTTAAAAAAAAAAGCTCCAACAGCAACTAGTTTTTCCAGTAGTGTGCCAACCCAAAGCTGATGTGGCTGCAACGTTTGATGAGCTGGGACAATAGAGCTCTACATTTTAAAGTATCTGCCTATGCAGCCTTGTCAGACATTATAAATTTAGGCTGATGTGCTGTTCTGAGGCCGACGTGAATGAGACGTATGTGTGCTGTCCGGGGTGTGGGGAAACTAGATCTACCATCAGCTCTCAGTCATCCATTATTTTAGGTAAGGAAATGAGAACAGCACAGTCCTGCCCTCACTCATCACAATGCTTATCATCATGACACGAAACATGTCGGCCATCTTGTTTGATTCGTAGTTTTGGATGTGAAGCATTGCTGCTGTCTTTGTTCTCCAGGGAGTGTCTCTGCGCAGTAAGCAATACGCAGAGCACTGACACAGCAGAACAGTAAACAACTTCATTTATATTTGAGACATTTAGCAAAAGGCTCTTACCCAGAGTGACTTCCTCTGACTGAGCAGATTTCAGAAATTCATATATTTCACCTGAGATGACTGGCTAATCAGACAGACTCTCTTGGTACAGGTACCTGAATCAACAACACACCTGCTCTACTTCATTCACTGCAAAATTAGAAGACAATTTTCAGTAAGATACACAACATGAGTGATATTAGGATTTTCAAATGTTCTATTCAAATTTTGTGAGCATCGGTGACTTAATCACTTTAAATGATTGAATCCCTCATCCGTCTAGAAACTGAAACATCCAGCTGTTTTTATGGGCAATTGATTTTTTAAATTAAGGAATTTATCTTCTGCCTCTTTCTATCCTCTTTGAGGATAATGATCATAAGAGTTTTAATCAAATTAATTTCAACAACAATGAGACAACAAGTCAAAATATTGACATCATTTAGAAAAATGTAACCACAGAAACATCCTCAAAAGAACAAAAGAAATGATGTGGTAATCATTTGTTCTTAAAGAATAACTTTTTTTCCTTGTTGTACAAGCTGACATGAATTGGCTCAGCTTCAGGCGGAGGTTTGGCAAAATGTTGCAAGTCTATCCAGCTAGTATTTGCCATAATCATTTCATATAATCTCCCCTGACCTCAAAATCCAAGTAATATATACCTACAGATGGAGGAAAAACTGTAACATTCACTTAGGAGGGCTCATTCGTTTTTTTTTTCAGAGGATGTAAATGGCATTGATGTCTATATATAGTATGATTATTGCCCTTGGGCTGCCATTTACATTTAAGCTCCAAGTTGGAAAGGTTACAGATTCACAACTGAATAAAACGTCAGAGTGGCTCCCCCTCCCTCCTCCTGACCCACCATCCTAGATTCATCTATCCAAAACTATCAATCAACGTAATTAAAAAGACATCACTGAAATGTCAATGTGCTGTAATAAAGCTTATTAATGGTGCTCACATTTTGTACCGGAGCCGTCAAATGATTGAAGGCCAGGTGTTTGTAGCCAAGAGACTGGTGTTTAAAAGAACTGCGATCACTAACTGAAAGGTCCTGGAGGCTTTTTGTTTAGTTGCTGTGAGCTAAACTGAGGTAAATGATGACAAAAAAAAATGCACATGATGCATTGCTTTTGGTGATTGTAGTTCCCTTGGTTAAATTATAGGTTTTTAAGGGAAAAAGGTTGTTTCAAGCAAAAGGTAGTGGGTTAACGAGTGCTGGTCTGACAGCAGAGACCCAAATTCAGGGTACTTTTGTAGGAGTGGCATGAACCTTCACTGCCACTCACAATGTCCTTCACAATAAGGGTTGGTCTCAGTGATCAGACTAGCAATATCACTCTGACAGACTCAATCTGATATGGAGAATAATGTCTCCCATAGGGGAGCTGGAAAGGACGGGGTGCTGAAAAAGAGGGCAATAAAGAAAAAAAAAAGAAAAGAAAAGAGTGAGGGGGACCTCACTGAGAGAACAGTAGGAGAAAAGATGATAAAGAACAAAGTGCCTGGAGCAAAGTGAGACGTTATGAAAAAGTCAATCACTCATCAGTCCCCAGTTAGAGAGTTAGAGTGAGTGGCACTCAGGTCACTTGACCTGACTCGTCATCATTTATGCAAATTAGAGTGGTTGGGGACCATGCGGGTATGAACCTGATCCAGCTGTTCATACTGATGGTGTTGTGTAGAAGGATACTTGAAAAAGATAGCAGTTGAAAACAAAACAAAAACACAGCTAAAGTCGTCAGTTTGATGGCATAATCCCAGTAATGGGCTCTCTTGATTGCAGTGTGCGATGGGCTACACCCGTTACAATTCACAAAAATAATGTCCATCTCAGGTACACCTCAGCTACAGTGATGGGGGGAGGGGTGTGTGACTTTTTTGTAAAATAAATAATCCGCTCTTTGGTTAAGCTGACATTGGGCAGCAGGTTATTCTCTGTACATCACTCTGCAAGATGATTATTTCCTCCCGATATGAACTCCAGCTGACAGCATCACTGTCCTAGACAGTGATGCTGTCTAGGACCCGATCAGATTTTTGGGGCTGATACCGATATTAGAAGATTACACTGAAAATTCAGAAATCTGGTATATTGGCCAATATTAGCCTATATATATAAAGTATCAGCTGAATATGGTTATCAAATACATGTGACGAAGATATGCAATGGAGGCAGGACATCATACATCCAAAGAACTTAATTCCAATCATCAGTTAAACTTTTCACTTATTTGTTATGAAAAAACAGACAGCCTTCTGCTATACAAACTATGTAAATAAGCAATTTTAAATCAGTAATCCAAGCATTTTTTCCAGCCTTAATAAACAGTTTTAATATTGGTGCATATCGCAGAACATATACACCAATACAGATATATCTGGTATAATACTGAACCAATATATCGATCTGGCCCTAGTGTCGTCCACATGCTTTACAACGAGCGTTCTCCCTGTTGGGAGTTGCAGTCATGGGTGTACAGAGTGAACAGGTGGGAACTGAGCACACAACCCTGGGGGACTCCGGTGTAATGCACTGGAGTAAAGAAGGTCTGATCACCAATCTGGAGTGTCTGGAGACTGTTTGTAAAGAAATCCAACACTCAGTTGCAGTGTACATATCTCAAGCCCAGGGTGCTAGGTTTTCCAAGGAGTTATATGGGGGAGGTTGTATTAAAGTCTGAAATCAATAAACAGCATTCTAATATGGTTGTTACGTTCAATGTGTGTGAAGTCTGAGGACTGTTGTGGAAATGGCATCCTATGTGGACTTTTTTTGGTTGTGAATGCAAACTGGTGAGAGTTCAGGCGGGCTGGTATGTTGTTCTTGATGTGCTGGAGAAACAGTTTTTCAAAACACTTTATGAAAACAGAAGGTGAATGCAAACCAAGTCGCCGAAACACTCTTTCCAACAGTATAATGTGTGTGTATGTCACTTTGTATTCTCCTGGGGGGGTTTTAGCTCTGCATTGTTTTGCAAATTTTTGGTTGTGTTCAAGACAGAATGGCCCAAGGCCCATTGAGTTGTTTTTCTCTACAGAGTTTATCAAGATGAGTCTGTAGTGACATGTGGTTATTTATGCAGGGCAAAACAACCAACAAAACAACCATCCATTGCTGTTACTCAGACCTATTCTCTCATGTAATTAATGGGCTAAAGTGAACATTATGAGAGCCTCCCTCTCTGAAAAATCCTAACACTTAACCTCTAACCACTGGGGAATAACATGGTTTGTAAATAGCTTTTCCTCATTAGACAACAGACATTTATTATATATATTAAAAAAAAGTTGCTAAAGTCGCCCACACATGACCAGAGATAACTGCTGGTGGTAAAACCCAAACAATATGCGATATGAGCTAAAATTTGAATTTTCAAAGTTGCTGCAATAATTTACATATTTTACATTTAGGTTTCATAAAAAAACATCATGTGTGTCATGTATGATCAAATAGTTCACCTGTGCAATGTATGATTGTTATTTTTATGTATATTTTGGGATAATACATAATTTTGCCATTTTTTTTTACTTCTACAAACAGACAGAAGCTGGTTTAAATAGAGCTAAGTAATCAGTTCATGTCTTCCTCTAAGCACACACACATACACACACACCAACAGCAAGGTTTCAAAACCCCAATCACTGGACTGCTAAATGTAACCATCCTACAGCCAGTGCTGAAGAGGCATGGAGCCAGATGCTTCCATTTTGGCTGGAAGTGAGAACGGGACAAAAGCATGGCAGACGGTGCCAAACAGAATGATGAGAAAATAAGAGCCAGGAAGAGGATGGGGAGGTTGGGCAGTGGGGGGAGGGGGCACATGATGTGGCTTCAGTGACAGACCACACAATCACTAGAATGGACAGATTTAGAGCACACAGGAAAAAGCTGGACACTAGTTCAATAGTACAGGGTCAAATATAATAGAACTTGAACACTTGAGATAAAAATGCATTTACAGTAAAGCAACATGTGATGCCATATTACACGGAGAGACACATTTTGTACAGTAGCAAAGATTTCTATGTCAGCTATTGAATTTTCTGCATTGTGTGTATGTGTGACCAACACTGCAGGGCTCTGTCATCAGGCCCTAGTGTTGATGCTTCTCTGCGCCGTAGTGACAATGGGCTTTTTGTGGATGGCACACACACATAAGCACATAACATTTTCACTATGCTGTCCCTCTGAGCTATGGATATTACACAAATCTGTAAACCGCTACACTAAGAATTGCACCTAAACAAATCAGTTAATGAGCTTACATTGGTGGTCTGCAGACAGGCTTTGTGTTTTGCACACTTGACATGTTGAATACAATGCACGTGTCTTGTCCTGCATGCTCCTGTGCATACTTGAATTTGCAACAACTTGGGGCCCAATCCCATTTCTCATTTTTACCCCTACCCCTACCCTTCCCATTGAAACTGAGTTACAAGGGGTAGTGATTAAAATCTACCCCTGCGAAATGGGACACCCCTTCAAGAACCCAATTTGTCATTACTAGTCTTAAATGGCTTTCATACAAGCGGAAGTGACATGTTTTTGCCAGAGCTATATAACATGACTTCATACACCCTTAGATGATGTTTTGAACACAGACACAAAGTCATTAAGTTTTTTCAATGTGTGTAGGACCTCTACAACTGATACAGTGCAGCAATAATGGTTATATCGGCCGTAGTTAATGACAGATAATGGAAAGTCTCCCCCTCTTCTGAACTGGCTAACGTTAATTTAAGTGGACTGTGTGTATTACCTTCTCTCTCGGAAATGATGTGATTGAACACAAATTATGATCTAGTCAAGCATAAAATTGATGTCGTAATTTTAAAATCTTTATTAATGGAGAAAAACTTGATTTGTGAGTTTCTTCAGTCGCCTTTGTCGTTCCTGCAGCAATCTTGCCGGCAAATCTCATACCTCTCAGTTTGAAGTGTGCCCCTAAAAAAATCCAGTTTCCCTAAAACTTCACCCTACCCCTCTAACTCAACAATAATTGGGACACCCTATGCCTAAACGTGAACGCACAAAATGGAGGGGTAGGGCTAAGTGGAAGGAGCAAGGGATGAAATGGAATTGAGCTTTGGAGTCTCATACAGATGCAGAATGTACTTTTTGGTGTCTAAATGTAATCAAACTGCAACCAGTTCAGAAAGTAAACATATTTAGAAAGAACGTAAACAACTTGTTTAGAAAGGCTTTGCGGTAGGAGAGATTTGCGCATCGGACACAGATGCTAAAGGATGCCTTGTCCGTCTGGATTAGACACCGAAGGCCATGACAAAAGTAAAAATATTTAACTCCTTCTGACAGAAACATTAACATTTTTTAGGGTAAAAATGTTGAGATTACTTTTGTCAAAGTACTTAATGCCCTTATTGTTTGTAAGAGCTAAGAGGCAAATAAACTCCCGCTATGGCTTTATTGAGCACAGCAATTATACGTTTGGCAAATGCTTTGCATCTCATATGAATAAAACCCAGCATAAAAAGGTAAATTATGTTGAGTACTTTACTAGACTGTAAAGCTGCCAATTTAGAGTGCAGCAGTTCAGAAGGCCATTATTACATGGCTAAGGAAAAAATATGGCAGTATAGATACACACAGACAGTTATTATTGCTTAATCCATAGAGTGAGCATTTGGGAAACTCAAGATGAGACGTCCATAACAAGCACTTCCAGGCAGGCAGACAGTCAAATGTGCACTGTAAGCATTCTTGGAAGCAATAAAGAATCGCCCGTCATCTCAAACATACAGCTCACTTATTGTCAAGATTCAATTCACACATTCCTCTTCCTTATACCTTTACATCTCCCCCTGCAACACATGCATGTAGATGTCAGACACAACAAAAATAGATAGGTTTGCACATGCAGATCCATACGAGGATGAACGTGCACATGCTCACGGCTCAGGCCTCCCGACAGTTCTTATTAAAGCGTGTACTATATCTGAGGTGGCAGCAATGAAGTCGCAGCCCAGGGCTCATTTATTTAAGAGGCAGAATAATGAATTCTTTGTGGCATCTCATCTTCCCATCACTATTAATCTGGCTTTCTGCAGGTACGTGTTTGCACAGTGATCCATACTGCATGGGCCTCTAGACGGACGCCTCACACATGCAGACGCTACACCCACAAAAAATTTACAGCCTTCAACCTAGAAGATGTTAATTGTGCATCAGTCCTCTCCAAGTCTCCCAAGGCTGTTTAAAAAAACATGGATGTTGTCAATCATTGATTATCTTAGTGGAGCAAACAGTTCTGGTTATTTAATGTACAAACCTTTCATCACCAGTCTAAATTTTTAGTAAACTTCACTCCGTCTAATTGTTGTGCTTTTGACATTTGAGAATACCTGCAGTCTCTTCTTATGTTTGGACCTTCTGAGTGTATTTTTTTAAACCTGCACAACACACACAGATGCACACTCTGTAAACCAATTTGTGCCACAGGCAGACGAAATTTACCCTCCATTGAAAGTGGCTAAAAAGAAAGGCAGGGATTAACCGCAGGCCAATTACAGAGTTGGCTAAACCCTGTTTAACTGGAACAAATACAAGGCAGGGACCAGGCTTTTTGAACATGCATTAAGTTAACCATCTTCAGAGGAGGGGGAATAAAAAACGAAGAGAGAGACTAAATGAGGAGGCTGGCAGAAGGAGGGAATGAGGTTCAGGCTAAGTCAATACAGATGGAAGGCAGGATGGTTTAATAAGTGTTTTTGAAGGATCCGAAGGAGTCAAATTCATATTTTATATTTTTTGGTTCAATGACGGTGCAGCCTGTATGTGCATTAACCTAAGTGCCACTGAACTTGTTTCCATCCAACCAACGAAATAAATTCATTTTAATCTGTCCTTGCCTGAAACAGTCAAACAGCTGCTTGCTGCACAACTGCAGCCCACTGCTTTTAAGGTAATGTCAAGTTTCCCTCCCTTCCGCGTCTTGCGTTTGGTTTAAAAAAAGGTAAACTATGTGGGTGCTTTTCTTAAAAAAATGCTTGCTGTCCTTCTCTTGTTTGTTCACATCGTATCTTTGTGTCTCTGTCAATCAAACACTAAAGCCCTGTTTGTACAGGATTAGTATTACCTGGGGACCTCATGTCACTTAGAAATTACCTCTCCACGTCTGTGTTTCCTGTGACGCATTCGCACAGGATAAGCAAAGCCTGTGATTTTATTCAAATCTACTAACATTACCCCCGGATATAATGTCAAAGCTTTGCGTAAGGCAACACTGCTGAGCGTGCTGAGAGATAGAAAAATGTTCCTTACTGCATGTCAAAGCATGTCTTTCATCTCAATTGAATCATTTTTCGCTCTTTCGATGGCTATCAGCTTGCTCTTTCTGTGAAAGGTATACATGTACCAAGTTGACCCTACACCCAAAATATTGTCAAGACCTTCCGAGTCCGAGTCCACTTAAATGCAAGGAGGCCAAAGGATCATCTTTGATGGGCTGTATTTCCAAATCCTACTATTTTTCTTTCAATGATAAAAAAAAAATAAAGCATGGACTGAAAACAGCGACAGTGGATACAGGTTTTCAAGATATTTACACACAGGATGAATAGCAGTTGACACAATAGAATAACTGGCATCTGATATTTGAACCAATGCAAATATTAGTTCACGCTAAACTCAACAGGAGAGACCTTTGAAGAAAGAGATCGAGACTTACATAAGAGCCAAAAACAACTGGAGAGGGAAAAATACAAACAGCAAGATCCAGACGTGGAGAGACAGTGTGTTGGTCACTGACTTAGGGCAGGTTGTACCCATCTTGACTTTGATAAGGAGTGAACGGTTACGTGACACCTTGGCCTCAGCTGACACCAACCCATGCAGAGTGACACCGACAGGGCGAGAAAGGCCGAGGAAGAAGCCTCGCCTGAGGGCAGTCTGGGTCATGATGCGTTACACACCCGAGTGACATGAAGGTCAACGACAGCCCCTCTGCAGAAGATGCTGATTTGGGTTGTTTGGGGATTTCTGTCTGTCTGTTTTTGTCTATAACATGCACCATATTCCATCGCTCAGAGACTGTCCAAATTGTGCCTCCCTCAAATGCAGGTAATGTCCTAAATTTGACAGCCCAGTCGACTTGTATTTGGTTGCCAGCAGGAAAGAAACAGATGAAACGAGAATATGTTCAGATGGATCCCTTCGTATGCACGCTGAATCACCTAGAGTATGTAAGCAGGGGTGGCACAAGGCAGCGCCGCTCTCACTGGAGAATGCATCAAGGAGCTGCAGCTTTATCAGATGCTGCTGAACACATCAGCTGTGACATTAAACAATCCCCTTTGGATTCAAAGTCAAACCTCTTGACATTTCTTTCCCTCTCGCTGCGATCACAAAATGGCAGCCGTGAACAAATGTCCGAGAGCCCGAGGATGGCGATGAACGATACAGTAATTAGAGGGGATCGGCGGCATCACAACAAACACCTCTTCTATCATACTAATAGCATCAAAGCAACAGATTAAACATGCTGTAGGACACTGAGAGGAAGTTTACAGTTTAATTAAAGCTTGTTTTAAATTTAGTGTTTGATGAGGGAATTGGTGCTGTCTCCCCCTCACTAGCCGACGGGGAGTGGAAGATGAGCGCTGCATCTCTAAATACGGCAGCGAGGAGACACTGGCATATGCTCTTAATATCCTTGTAGAATAAAAGCAGCTGTAACAAGCGTCATCGCAGCATACATTAATTGGTTGAAGGGTATGTCACTGTACCTAGAGGATACCATAATGAAGTATTTAGAATTTGCAGCTGGTGGTATTCTCTGAGCGCTGCTGATTGTAAAATGAAAAAAAGATGCTTTCGTCACTGGACATATGTCATGGATTAGATCACTGGACATTTTTATCTCACCCTAGAAATTTTCTAATAAAATACATTTGCTGTACATGTGTTTAAGTTAAAGAACAGCAGACCCTGTGAAAAGACAAATGCAGGTGTTTTCTATAAGTGTCTCACCATCTGTCTCACTCTGATGACATGAATATACAGTACACTACCAAATATGTGTGAGAAAAAAACAACTACAGATGACTTAGGGAGGTGTCAGTGTGACCACATCTTCCCCTCTGCGCCTGTCACGATACCTCGCAACGTATATCTGTCAGATTACGCTGACCTTACCTCTCTTTATGTCTCCAGACAGCCATTAAAGTTTCCAGTATGGCTCACACAGAGTGGGGCCCTCCAGCCGCCACAGCTATGGTTCGATCTAAACTATTTCTTATCATTTTAATCATTCCTGAGGATAATTAGGTAGGAGTCAGAGACGTAGAGATTCTGGTACTACAAGGTTCGCACAGGGCGCTACATCCTCTCAGCTTCACAAGAAAACACTTTGGGCCTGATTTACTGAAGGTTTGCATGTGTAAAAACGTGCAAACTTGATATCATCCCCAAACAAATGTGTGAACTAATCTACTCAGGGTGCACACTGAGGACTGCCTCTTTTAATTAGCAAAACAGTGCACACTGTCAATTTAGCACCTTTCCCTTAATGAATATGCAACAGGGGGCGTTTTTACCCTAAAATGCAAAATACAGGGAGGAGAAAATGCAAATACATTAATTTAGCACACACAATGTGATTCATCATTATCCTGAAAGCAAATTTCAGTGACTGCAGTTTGCGGTTATATTAAATACGTTTGAAAAGGAGATGTCAATCTGCACAGCGCTGTGCACAGGCGGCTGCCGAAATTGGGGATTTGAGGAGTCAGGCGAAATGAAAAAATGTGTGGAGAACGCGTTTTTACCACTCTTGTCAACAGTTTTGGTGGAAGAAATATAAATCCATATCACCTTTCCAGCGATGCAACTTTGGAGCTTTCTGATGAGCTAAAAGCTGATTTGGTGCCCGGTATGAGACTCTCCCAGCTGCGCCCTCTGCAGTCTCTGAGGTAATTTTTGCTTTGTGAAATGATTCCTCTCCAAATGAAAGAAAAATATGATTTAGGAAAACAAAAAAATGATAAATAATTTTTTTTTATTATTTGTATTTTTGTTATCCTAACTCATGGTAATGTAATTTTCATTTATTCCTTCAGTTTGAGAATTGCCCTTATCTGTTTTTGCACATGAACTCTTGTTATGGCGAATATTCAAATGAAACACAACACTCAGCCGCTATGGTCTACAGAAAATAAAATACATATTTGTCTTCCTATTACTCTTTTTTCCATAGCCGACGTGTCTCTCCTCTAGTGCTCCTCTCCTCCCTCTTCATTTCATTTTGCATTTGTGATGCTCTTTTTCTGAATTTTACTGTGGCAGAAACCACTGAAACACGCAAAACCCTCATTTAAATATCGCCCCCTCAACCATGTTTGCACCTGTTGTCAGTCACGCAATTATTCTTAGTAGATCACTCGCAAAATGCACACCAACCAAACGTGCAATATGTTAGAGCGCACATGCATTTCATACCCTGTATTTGGGATATTAGTATATCAAGCCCTTTGGCCCTTAAATGGCCATAGTGGCCGAGTTAATGTTGTTTCTTTTCTTACTGTCGCAACATGATGTGATACACCTTTCATAAAGAAGAATCTGCCATCTCAGAGTAACACTGTCAGTCAGGCATCTTGCCAGTATGAGAAAATTTGGTCAGGAGGGTAAATTAAAATCTTTGGAAACAAACTGCAGCTGCATTAACCCAATTAAATATTTGACAAAAATGAATGTGAAATATATATATACAGTATATATATAATAATATAAATTATATAGTAATATATAATTCATAGAAGTAATCCAAGTGTCCTTAAGCCTCGTCATGCCAGGACCCATCTCAGTAGATACAGGCTACAGTGACCAGGGAGGCTCAAAACAAGGCGTCACAAACATTTTTTCAGCTTGGCATGACGAGGCTTAAGGACACTTGGATTACTTCCGACGAGCAGTGTGGAGGCATTTTATGGTTTTATTATGTATTTTTGTTTTGTTTGAAAGTTGGTCACCATGCACTACAATTGTTTGGGAGATTACGGCAATGCCTTTTTCCTGTGAAACTCCAGCAATGTTTTGTGGACTAAAATACTTCACCTGACCTTCCACTGGCATGAGGGTGAGAAGATAAAGACTGAATTTTCATTTCTGGGTGAACTATCTCTTTAATACCACCATCTAATAGGATAACAAAGAGTTCCTTTAAATACACCAAAATAGAGATTGTGATCAATTTTTCCTTGAATACTGCATTTTGTCTTTTTCAATTTAACAAATAATAATAATGCAGACACAGTGACAGCAGTACTGTTAATGTCACCCACTTTTAAAGCACAAATATTGTTCAGCGGGCATGTGAATCTACACTCTGACAGAAATATTCCACTACATCCCTGATTCCACCTTTGCTTTATCAAACATCAGTCCGGGTGCTGGAATAACCTTTCCTGGTCTCTGCTTCACCCAGCTGTAGTCAGACAAAGTATTGCCTGTAAATGCAATTAACACAGACTATGTGCATTATAGTGTTTAGTTTGCATGCTCACACTTGAACTATTAATATTTCTTGCTTTAAGCAGCCAGCCACTGTGAGTAATAATCTGTAGCCACAAGATATTTTTCTCTCTATTTTCTGTGGATGTACACTCATTCTGTTTGGCATCAGGGGAAATAAAACACAACACTGCATGGTATGCAGTGGTAGGTGTAGTAGTGTAGGTAGTGTTGTGCATTTAAAAAGATTTTGATCAGGACTTGCATCAACAAAGATGCAGCATGTAATCCTGTTTCAGTAGCAGGAATTCAAAGGCTGCATAGTTTGGACAGGTCTGATAATGACTGAAGTGACTACTTAAAGCTGGAGTGTATCTCCTCACTGTGTG
>JAPQLA010000016.1:3502731-3513926 GCA_029822935.1 Naso vlamingii
CCAGTGGTTTCAAATTATTCCACTGATCTACAGATGGCATCAAGCAGCAGAGATATGCTGCAATGTGTCAGCACAGACAGGGAAGAACACGACTGCCAAAAGGGAAACAAGGATGTAAACAATGCTGAACTCAAAGCACTTGAAAAAATCACGTTTTATGAGGCAGGAAATAAATCCCACCTTAACTTTGTGTGTCTCTAAGGACCCACCAAGGCCTTTGGCTTTACTATGAGCTCTTTATTTGCATACAAAGCAATGGTTAGTGAGGAAATAAAATAAATCGATCAATACACAAAAAAACAGCTTTTTTTCCCCACACATTCCTCATATATTAAAACATTTTTGTCTTTTACATTTATGAAACCGGTCAATCCTTTTTGAGGACATTGATGGATGTAATAAAAAACGCAGTTAGTGTGAAATGAATGTAAGGATGATTAAGTAGCTCGAGCACCCCGTCGACTGTTTCTGTCTGGTTTGAATTTGGTGTTGGATTAAAATTTAAAGGTGCATGTGGCAAGAGCCCATTTAAAACAACATAAGCAATTAAATAATAAACCTCAACATTTGAGGACTAGCAATGTTTTTGTTTTTTTTTAATTTTGTAGTACACTACTGGGACAAACAAAGCAAAAAATCTAATGGAGTGTCTTTGAATAAAGGGCTCAATTTGTGCTGTTTAGGAGCACTTCAGCATTTTTATTAACATCGTCTTGTGCATTGAGAAGTTTTTTACTTTATTGGGTAATTAAGGCAAATCCACTGTGTCTCTAGAGGGCACTCTAGGATTAAAGCTGACAAAATGACTGATTTGTACTTTAAGAATTTGTCTCATGCAGCTTTTGTAGTTTGTCTCCCTCCTTTTGCATGTTATGTTTTCAGTTTTACATTTCACTCCCGTTTTTTTATGGTCTTCATAAGATTTTTCATCAGTACAACCCTGTAACCTTTCTCCTGTGTCACCGCTCTCTTATCTCATCTCTATAATGCATGTCATTGTCATTGGAGAAGGCTTTAGTGTGTCAGACAGCCTAACAGAGCACTAATAACGTGCTGCAAAATTAAATACCTGTAATTGAAATCCCACCAGATGGGAGGCTTAATGTAGCATTGCTTCAAGAGCCTTGAGATGTAGGTTTGTCAGCATCAGTCGCTGAGTCAGTGTGGCTGTCACATGACTGTCCATTAAGATACAAAACAGGAGGAGGAAGAGAGGGAATAAGGACGTGCAACTGAAAAAAGGGTCACGACATCAAAGGATGACGAGGAAACCCGAAGCTGCATTAGCATTTCCTCTAATATTAAAAAAAAAGAACCTCTTCACCACCCCCTTGCCCCTCAGACATTAAGAGGAAATTTAAATTTGAGAATCTCACATTTTACTGATGTCACATTAAAGGATTTTTGTGTAATGAAGTTCTTTAAAAAAGAGTGAAGCACCCAGGGTCGCCCACAGGCTCCATCATCTGAAACCGTCCTATCTAATTAATCAAAGGTTTCAGGATAGGGACCGCCCTCAAGGTAAGTTAATTAAAAACACATTTTTCTGCTGGCTGTATTAAGACTTTATCTCTAGGAGGAAAAAAGAAAAAAAAACTTCTCAGCTCCCCTCTGGCCCTTCAGAGGCATAAAGTGAAAAAGCCAACTGCTAATTTAGAGCTATTCAAGAGTAAGCGGATTGCACAGAGTGAGGCTTGAGGCTTAGTGCAGATTGCAGGGCAGTGTGTTTAATGCAAGAGCGATAGCAGGGTCATTTAAAGCACCACTGAAACCAGCAGCTCCACTCCCTGCAGCACCGAACCACTGTTCACATGTTGTCTCTGCCCGATGCTCACTTATCCGCTCCCTGCGCCTCTCTCTACCTCCCCGTTCTGCATTCACTTTGCTTCCATGCCCATATATCTCCTGATCCGTAATCAGTCGAAATGCAAATGCAAAGAAAACAGTAGGTCTCCAAGGAGTGAGTACATTTCTCTAATATTGCTGATCAAATAGGTGCTGGACACCTTTCTCTAAACTGTTGCTTCCAGATGTTTAAAGTCATTTGAAAAGATACAAAACTATAAATTCCTCTGACCTCAGGACACTCAGATGTAAACAGCCCACTTTTTTTTTTCTTGTAATATAAAAAAATGCATGTGGGCTTTTAAAAGTCACAGACTTTATGGTTAAATCAATGTTTCTGGATATTTTTATGTTATTACATTTAATACAATTAAAAACATTAAAAAAAAAAAATTAAATTAAAAAAAAGATTTTGTGACTGGAGCCAATCGGATTTGAGAGTGCATCTGCAGCGTGCACTGCAAAGTCTCAAAGGACGTTTTCTCTACAGGGAAACAAATGATTAAAGATGAGGGCAGAGCACTGTTGACTGCATCGTAGTGTGTACCATATATTGACTACATAAGGACGTTTCACTGCTGAACAAAGCAGGTAGTCTCCCGAGGGCTCCTTTTGACTGTCAGTCACGCTGACAAATCCAACAGCAGAGGAACAAAACAGAGAACACTTGGATCTCTCTGCCACCTCTGGAAAGTCTGTTACATGTGTGGTCATTCAGAGAGCAGATTTGCTGCATGGAGAACTTGGCTTTCATGAGTGACATCTTTAAAACGCAAACACGGCACCACCAGTGAGAAGTTGCTGGCCTTGTCTTGGAGACTTAAACGGCATCACGGCTCAAATTGCTCAGAAAATAAAGAAAAAGCAGGGTTTGAGACATGGCAGGTGCATGTGATGTCTTTTTATACTTTCAGCTTCACTTGTGGAGACTGAAAAATCAGTCAAACATCTCTTGGATAATGACATTCAGCCTCAGCAGTAAATTACACTTCTCTGACTACTGAAGTGTAATCAAGGGATGACTGACTAAAAGGCTTTCAGTGGTGCGTGATTACGTTTTTCTAAACCAATGAATTTTGTTATGAATGACAAAAAAAATGCCTTGTTATCTGTATTAAGGAACTGATTATATTTTCTAAGGACTCAGACCCGACACTTGGTGCTGTAGATCTGTCCCTTACGTCTGGGACACACATCTTGTGTCTACCTCTGCAGCACGTCTGCGTCGCCAAACTGCCGCATCTCGCTCGCTGTTGTTGCTCACACAGGCAGCGCTGCTTCTGTCGGCCCTGTCTTTAACATAGAGTTTTCCTTTAAAAATTACCATTAATATGAAAGTGTTTGATGTCATTATATATGATGCATTTAATTTATACTTAGTTTAGACAAAAAAAGTGTGCAGTGTGTGAGAGAGAGAGAGAGCGGGCAGCGGGAGGACGAGGCAAGCTGCAGCTTGATCTGCTGCGATGATGGAAAGCCAAGTTTATTACCGATGATCCGTCACTTTCTGACTGAGCAACATCATGGAAATGATATTTTATAATTCTTCATGTTATAGACTAACAATATTTATTAAAGCAAGTCATCTGCTGCTTTTAAAGTCATGATATTAGGCAGAGTTCTGTTGCTTCAGACGCTGCGGGTGCATGTCTCCACTTCAGGCTGGAACGATGCGCACTGTGCTGTTAGATAAAATCAGCCAAAGCCTGTGATCAATCTAAGTAAAAAAGCAAAACTAGCCCTCACTACACTGGGTCTCTGGTTTTGTCATTTATCCTAAAACAAAAGCCAGAGTCAAGTCAAAGTGTGGTCTGTTTTACGTATAGTATCCTTCAAATGCTTCACAATTAAATCTATAAACGAAGGGCTTCTCTCCACATATAGGCTTGTGAGAAGTTTTATTTTGAAAGACACACCAGAAATGTTGAAACTATAGTGAATGTTGCTGGTATGATGTCAATATGACGGGCAACAGGTTACTTCTCAGTCAATTTCAGCAGAGAACTCTGTGCGTTTTGCGGAAAAAATCAGCGAGCCTCCTGAGCTGAAGTGTTGCGTTGCTATCAACGGGCGTCCGACGTGCCTCTCCCTCATGCTGCTTGGCTGCTCTAATCTGTTTTAATGGGTGCCAAAAAATACGCAGAGGTGCCGCCGACTCAGGTGCTGGATGTGTGTCCTGGCCGTTACACTTTGCATGGTGTCTGGTATCAATGCACTTCTTATAGATACCAGACATAGCAGTTATTAGCATTTAAGATTCTAATTATTATTCAATTGTTCTTTTACATCTCAAGGTTGTAGATGAAATACAGCACTACTCCCCTTATAATCTGTCTGTGAAGGTTCATCTTCCCCTTAAGGTACTATTAAAGCAACACTGTAACTCTGACTGTGACCTACCACTGCGAAAAACAAAACTTAACGGTGCACATTAATACATGGCACAAAACAACAATTTTAGTGAAATCGGGTCATATTTTACAGAGAAAATGCCCGCTGGTTTTCCCACTGATGTTGGACGACTGCTCGGTCTGTCTGCAGCTTTTTATTATAGCGGAGCTGTCACCAGCAACAACCCGGTGCAGCAGCTGCAGCTTCGGTCTGCAGGAAGCCTTCATGTTGCTTTCAGGAACCTCCGTGAATCACAGAGTTGAGGCTGAGCAGTCGTAGGACATCATCTCCATAAAATATGACCTGGTTTTACTTAAATTGTCGTTTTATGTGGCATATGAACGTGCATTGTTAAGTTTCGTTTTTCATAGCAGTGGGTCTCGGTCAAAGTTACATTGTGTTGCTTTAAACCAGAGGTTTATGTGAAAATATAAATAAATAATAAGTTAATTAAAAAAAAACTCAATTTGAGGATAAAATGTCCTTTTTGTCTGATGGTACGGTCTGATCACACTTCTGTATCTCTTGTCAGAGTAGGCTGAACAGGCTGCAAGTGCTGCTTTTTATTTGTGGCGTCTTTTTACAACTAAAAACTTTAACAAGTTAGCCACAGCCAGTCAACACATTGTTAGAAACACTTGTCACATCCATGATTCAGATCTGTAATTTCCTTAAATGGAGCTTATGCGACTGCGTTTTGAGCATTTTTTCCACTCACATTCTGAAAGCACAATGTCGCAACTCCTTGAATTGAGCACGGCAGCCGGTGAAGGTGAGTGGTTTAAAGAGACACAATCACAAGGCACATTTTTCATCTTTCCCCCCATATTACTAATGGACTCTCCCACTTATTTTCCCTGCACTTGCAAGAGCATTGTGGCTTAATGTAGGGGAGTAATCAAGAATATGTGTCATGGTTGCTCTCTTTCTATTTAAAGAATTTTTTTTTTTTTTTTTAAAGTTCAAGTACACTCTCTGTACACTTCGCTGTACGCCCTTGAAAAGAACATATGTTGTTTCATCTCATTCCTGCTGCCACTTCTGCTTAAAAATCATATTTTTGTGTCCCAGATGTTTCCTACTTCACTTGCAACAATGCACGACGCTGTTAGTACCTGTGTGCTGGTTTCTCTCCTCTCACAACATAATATGTCTGGTTTCAACTACATTTACATCGCTAGGCTAATGCAATGGGTGCCTCTATTGGTTATTTTTTAATGCTTTCCTTGTTACCAAACCATCAAATAAAAACAGGGTACAATTTTCAAAAGAAAATGCTGTTGTTATTTTACTTACAACATCAAAGAAAACACTCGCTACAGTCCTTAAAAAACTGGCACAGGCACAACAAATTATCAGAGGTGAGAAGTAACAAAATGAAAATATTTTGTTACTGTATTTAGGCAGATTTTTCAAGTATCTGTACTTTACTTGAGAATTTATTTTTTTTCCTGACAGCGTTGTATTTTCCTCCCTACATTGGAACACAAATATCTGTACCTTCCACTCCTTACATTTTCAAAACAGACTTGTTACTTTAGTTTGAATGCGTTTGCCTTTTGTTTTTTCTTGAACAAAGTCCTCTCCCATCATTAAGTAAATAACTACAGGTACAACATTACTAAGCCAAAAAAAAAGTCTTTGCATTGTATTTAATTAACTTGAGGTTCAGCAATCTTTGCACAGAAATGGCCTGTAGAAATATAAATGTCCTTCAGAGGGAAACTTTTAACTTTTATACTTTGAGTGTATTTTAGAACCTGTACTTTATCACTTTTACCTGACTAAATAAGTTGAGTGCCTCTGCAAACTAGTAATATGTTCATATGTCTATCCATTAAAAAAAACAAAACAAAACAAAAAAACAGGTCTAGCCACACTACCTACTACAAGAAAAATGACTAAGACTGCTTGACATTTGTCAGTGTCATCTAAAATAAGCCATTTTTTTATGAATTGACAACGAGAATACCACTGGATGTTTGTGAAATGTTACCAAATACATTAAGCATTAGCATACAAGAGGGCTGCATGGTTTGATCTCTTGTTCCTGTTCATGTAGGTTTCGTTTTGGTCATAACAAGAGTCCTTCTTCAGTTTGTCTTTGTATGGTTCCATATTTTTAGACTAGACAGTTTTCGGGAAAGAAATTACAGTGCGGCTCAGCTCGGATGCAACTCAAAGTGGCTTTTCAGCAGCTGCTCATTGTAAGTAAGACTTCATATCAAATCCCAAGCCACATGAATGCGTGTGAGACTGTGGTCTGCTGTTCAGTGTAAGAGGAAGGCAGTGAGCCATCTGATAAGCACTTCAATTCAAACCTTATGACAAAACAGTGCTCATTTGTCAGATTGTCTTGTCGTGTGGATTTCTGGTCATTTTAACGCTCACACTGATCACGCTGCTGTCATCAATGAGCTCAGAGGACATCCTCAGAAAGAGCGGAATTTATTTCAGTAACGGAAAGCACACCTTCTGACCTCATGAATTTTAACAGGCTTGCTTAATTCTAAATACATACACAAAATGAAATGAGAAAATTAAATTGGAGCACATTAAGTTCTGTTGTACAGCAACACAAACGCCATCTTGATCTCTTTTCCTGCCTTATGAGGTGTGAGCGGACTAACAGCACAAGACGTGCCTGCTCTGATAGGCATCCTGTGTGGAACAGGCTGAGGGAGCGCAAAAAGACGGAAAAAGATGGTTCTCATTATTATGAAAAGGACAAAAGGAGACAGAGAGAAATAATGAAAAGACAGAAGGGTGGAATAAAGCCAGAAAGACAGATGAGCAATTTGCCTTTGTGCTGGAGAGAAAGAGGAGGGTGGTGGCAGAAAGCACTTGGAAAAGGAGGGTGAGCGCGGGGGAGAGAGGGCGAGACAACACGAAGCGAAGCATCACGTGTTGTCTCTAATACAGTCTGCTGCGAGCTCTAATGAGCAATAGTTTGCAAAAAGGAACCAGCACAGGGTGAGAAAACTTAAAACAAACTCCAAATTTCCTCTGACTGCTTTGTTATAAATTGGTCCATCATCAGCACCGAGGTGGTGGCACCAGCTGCCTGCATTTACACACACACAAGGTAATTTGCCCTCAAAAATGTGGAAATTTCCACCTTTTATAATCACCATATGTATTAATATTGCAGTGTCCCCTGACTATTCAAATATGATACATAGAGGAATAAGTAGAAAATGAGTCAGTGGTGGAAGAAGACGCATTGCATTCCAGTCTATTAAAATTTAATGCTATGCCTAAGCCACACAAGCTCGCTGAAAACTTATAGTCACGGCTTCCTCCATTTGAGCTAAATGTGTAATTAAAAGCAAGCAGCTGTGCCTAAATCACTGACAGAATGAGAGAAGTTTTCCAGAAAATGCAGTGGAGAGAGTTGTAATCAAAAGTATGTACTTTCTTCCTAGCTGAGAGCTTAAACCAGTTTGTCTTTGCTTCGCAGGTGCACTAATACTGTATGTGAGCCATTGTCATTCTCATTCAGAGCGGCCAGAATCCCATTTAAAGTCATCAGGCAGTAGAAATGCATCACTATTGAGGAATCCTTGAAGCCCATTCTGCGCCTCTTTTGTATATGCTGCCAAAGCTTCGTGCCATACATCCTCTGCCTTTTCTGGCAAAGAAAATGAACCAAATAACTCAATTTGACATTTTAATGTGCAGAAATTGGGTTTTGTCACTTACCTATTCGGTTGTTTTCAAGGCATCGATGGGAGCAGAGGGAGAGCATGAGGGAGAGAGAAGAGGAATTTTTTTTAGTTCAAATGTACCTCAACGAGATTGTACATTCATCACATACTGATAAATTCATCACTCATTTATCATACTTAGCCACAGCTTCTTTTTAGAGGATAATAAATGCCGTCCTTTATACAAAGTCATTCATCCAGGACAAAAGAGAAATCCGAGGCAAAGATCCACGGCGGTGTGTAGAATTCAGAGGCAAAGTACGAGCCTCAAAGGAAGAGGTGAATGCCACAATGCTTGCATCCAAATAAACAGCAATATGTGGATTTTTGTATTGCTAATACTAAAAATCACCTTTAAAAAGAAATGAAGAACACAGCTGCAAGCTGAATTTTGCAACCTGCATCAAATTACATTGTGACTGGGTCAGATAAGACGTTTTCTAGGGTAAACATACCCAACAGGCTTTTTCATTCGGCAAAGACTATCCATATTTCAAATTTTCAGGGTTAGACAACTGAGTTTGGCGGTGGCGGGGCGCTATAAAAGCAGCACACGCAGTGTTTCTCATGCCTGATTATTGGACTGAAACATGCAGCCAGTGTGTGATGATGGAAATATGTCGCTTTACCCTGACGGAAGGATCTTTCTAGGTGAAGTAGCAGGGATAAAAAATTGGCTTTAAGCGTGATCTTTTTAGCAATTTGCTAAAGATACAAGTGAGAAATAATGACTCTGTCCTAGTTTCTGTGCAGTAACACACCAGATAACACCAGGAATTCTGAAGTCAAGTAACTCTTATTAAACAAAAGGGAGCAACAGCAACCTTTTCATTAAATGCTGCCATCTGGAAGTGAAGGACTGTGCAATTGCCTATCAGGCCGCTTAACAAAAGGCCAGTCTGCAAGACCACTGAAAAGCATTTTGATTCTGCTGAAGTCATGTTTTTCCATCTCCTCGCTTTTCACTATCTAGGTCAGCCAAGGAAGATACTGAGAGGAAGGTGGGAGCGAAAAAGACAGATAAAGATAGGGGCTGTCGGGGGGGTGGGGGGGTTCTCACTGATTGGGTGAAACATTGTGCAGATGGAGCGGGGCACTAAAAAAAAAAAAAAAAGGGTGAGGCAGTTCTCCAAATGAAAATTTTGGCGAGTGGCAGAGGTTATACTTCACTGTTTATTAGCAGCTATCTTAAAAATTTCCACATCAAACGCAACGAGCAGCAACTGCTTTGTTGAGCATATTGGCCTTCTTTCAAGGGAGCTAGGAGCCTGTGTGTGTGTGTGTTTGTGTGTGTGTGTGTGTTGGCTCGATGCAGGGGAAGGAGGTGGGTGGGGCTCGATGGGGGCCGGGGGAGTGGGTGGCTGCGGTTTGGGGTGAGGGGGGTATGTGTGAGCGAGAGAGAGCGACAGAGAGAGTGCCAGCTTTCAAACACGTATCTTCTGTCACAGAGGGTGTGGAGGGGGAACTGTTCCATGTTGCATCTCCTTAATTAAAACCACCATCACACACTATCATGCACACACACACACACACACACACACACACACACACACACACCACCTGCTTTACTTTCTCCGTCTGCATTAATAGAATCAAGCCAGTGTGCTATCAGATACCTACTATTTTCTCCTGCTAAATCCAATTTGCTGATATTTCCAGAATGTCTCTCCTCCCCCTTCCCCCACACTCCCTGTGGTCTATCCTTCTTATCGGATGGCAAACAAACTCTCTGGGTCTGTGTGCCCTGATTAGTAACACACAGGCGTGCAGATGTGATAGTGGTAAAGGGGCGCGAGGAAGGAGAGAATCAAGGTAGGAAGGGGTGGGGTGCATCCTGTAGGACAAGGCTTTGTCACTGTTTGAGTCGACTTGCTATCAAGGGTGATAGAAGCCAGGAGGTGAGGTGGTGGTATTGGCCAGGAGGACGACGAGAGGGAGAAAGTTTAATGCCAAACGTATAATCAAATTTAACAAATAACCCATTAAACATACGCCACATCCATTATAGTCTTCGGTGTGTACGTTTAAACAGTCTTTGCACACGTCATATCTCCATTTTCCCCTCCCAGCTAACACCCCCACATGTTAACTTATCATCCTGCAGAGATGATATGACTTCATGCCAGGAAAGGCTTGTGTGTCCCTGCCAGCACCCACAGGCTTCGAAATCACAGCTAAACACCACCCAAACAAAGTGGCACCAGTGGGGCACGGCCTTCTCCATCTGTGTCATGCCAGGAGGGAACATGAGACCATTAGGGATGCTGGGATTGCTGCATGGCTCCCACCATTTACTGGCATTTCACACACAACAAGGCAGGAGGGGAGAGTGGCATCCGTAAAAGACTGTTAGCATGCAAATCAGGATGTTGTTTGGATGTCAGAGTGAGAAAATGATGTTAGTCCATGCTGTGTTGGGAACTGATTTTCTTGCTCATTTTTTACCAGAGACTGTATGAAAGAAATAGAAAAAAATATCATTTTTTAAAACACTTTTTCCTCCATTATAAGTTTGAAATTTCACTTACATGGAGAACAGGTAATTGCATGGATTGAGTTCACTGGCACCCTTTTTTTTTGGAGTCAAGTTTGTAGTTGGTTTAGCTGAAGTCCATTAAATATTGCAGACTGTGTGCAGATACATATAAACATTTTCATATTATGTTAATTTAAAGATAAATCAGGCAAAGAAATGAGACAGAAAATCAGTTCTTTATCATCTACAATGAAATAGTACAATGAGGTATAATGAGTTGAAAACATTTTGATAGGACTGGGTATTGACAAGGACTTAATGATATGATACGCATCACGATACATTGGTTACGATACGATTATATTACGATACATTGCGATACGATGCATATTGCATTATATTGCGATATTCCACAGAGTTCACTGAAAATGTCAAAACAGAGCTGATAAATAAGTTGTTGTGTACGATCTGGGTAGTCTGATCACATCACATTATTTGGGTAATTCAGCGGACAAGTGGAGTCGAAACAATTTAATTCAAAATTTCCTCTCCAGTATATTTGAAGGGTATTGGCAAATGACCAAACACACTGATGTGGCTGCCATAACATCAAGATGAGAAATTCAATTTAAGTGCACTCCTGAACTTTAACTGGACTCACTAAAATTGAAAACATGAAAGTAAAGTGCATAAGTGTTCTTTAGTGTCATTGAACTTTATCACCATATGATACAAATCACGATACATGGATCATGATACAATACAAATACCAAAAA
>JAPQLA010000016.1:3519551-3532960 GCA_029822935.1 Naso vlamingii
TGGTTAAACTAGCTTAGTAGCACATTCACACATTGCTGATCACTCATGTTTCTGACGTCATGGTGGCAGTGTTTCATGTTCCCAGATCCCAGGAGTTACTATGCGGAATATATACTTCATTTTTCATTAGTCATGTTAATAATGGCCAAAAAAGAAAAGAAAAGTGCAGGAAAGTGTAACTTTCCTTTGAGTGGTAGCCTCATTTAGGAGACATCTGTTCAAATTACAAGAGGAGCTGTAAAAATGCCGGTTGTGTGACAGAGCAGGCAGGGACACAAATACAGAACGTTGTTTTCAAAATAGTGTTTGCTTGCAAAAAGATAATGAGAGAAAGCACAAGTCATTTCCTGTACACCCTTCGGATACTACCGGCATTTAACAGTAAAAGAGGTAGGGATGGATATGCTCTGGTTGCTGCCCATACTGTTTGCTGTGGCCTCATTTCTCTTTGTCTCCAGACCTCTGCCCATGTAACCACCAGCTGTTTCTGGGTCTCTCACTTAGTCGATACGTGTCTGATTCCCTCCTTCTGACAATCTGTTTGTAATTCTGCACATCTATCTTGCTGTCGTTCGCCAGACTAAACTCACACATACACACACACACTTGCACACATGTTTGGTTTTTCATTAAATATACGAATGACAGGATATGACAAGCTCTCCCAGCTTTTTAATTTAGCGCCCATGTCCGCCCACTTCCTCAGAGAGCTGGTCTAAAACCTGTCACTGCCAACTGTCGAGGGATGACAAGGTAATTAATAGTGTTTCACTACAATGCAGCCAAGTCTTTTAGGAGCCGGACGAACCGGATGAGCTGAAAAACAGTGAAGCGTATGGAGCGAGGGAAGATTAAGAGACAGGGATGAGCAGAAAATATTGACTGATGCAGCAGGAGGAAAGAGGAACAAAAATAGTTCAGTAAACCAGACAGATGCCCTTTTTGACACTAATCGCGGATGTAGAGGATGCAGATATAAATGTTTCACAGCAAAAACAAACAAGCACAAATCAGATTCAAATTTCTCTCTTTCCCAAAGCTCAGAGCGGACTCTGTGATTGAAAAGCTGCCTGAAGATGAGGAGTAGCTGCGGATGCTTCATGAGGTCATTTATCAGCAGGGCAAGCACCCTCAGAAATATTTAGTATCTCTAATGCAGACCAAGCTTGCCACTGTGTTTCATCCATCTCTCCTGATAAAGCGTTATCCAGTGATGTATAGGGGGTCTATATGCACATTCTGCAGAGTGGAGAGATCAATGGTGCTAAAGCACTGTCATCAACCTTTTTGATTGATCGCTGATGTCTCTCATAAAGCTAGCTGCTCCAGCTAAAACTAATTTGGCACAGGAAAGGCCAGTGGATTTTGGTGCTCTATGGCCCAAAATGTGTCAGCTAGAAGGTATAGAGGTAAATACTATAAAGTTTAGGAAAAAAGACAGAGCAGTAGGAAAAAAAACCCCAACAGGTTCTTCTAAAAGAAATTATGAAATTGAAGGCTCAATGCTACATCCCAGTCAATGTCCTCAGAAGCTGTCAAATGATAAAGCAGCCTTTCATTTTGTCTGAAAGCCTTAAAGAGGTATGTTGGATAGTGTTCAAAAACCTGATACAGAACCATATCAATGTAATATTCTTGCTTTTCCCAGCAATGACTAGAAAGATGATTGACTTACCTACTTTAACCCAATACCTGATTTGATTTCCAGGGTGTTCTCTCATAATGCCAAAAAAGAGGAGGGATAGTAGAAACCTCTCTCTGTGGGTGAACAAATTCTCTCTATTCTGAACTTTATCCACTTGAAAAAAAAATCAGAACAATGTTGCACATCAAAGAGATCTACCTTCCCTGGTCATTCAAGGAAAGCAAATCACACAATGAGTCATCCCAACTTTTGAGGGAAAGACAGAATGCAATTACCAATCTTGCCAATTTAATGTCAAAGTAAGCTATTACGTGGCTTTATTTAAAACTGACCGGAAGCATTTGCAGAGAAAACAAAGATAGATGTGTGACTGCAAATTCAGAGGCACAGAGATGCTTCCATACTCTGACAAAATCCTGCACAGACACACTCTGAGGGTTGCAAACACACACAATCTCCTCTCCAAATGTCACAACATCATTATCATGCAGTATTGATCCCGGCGAGGGTGATCCATTTGAATTCCAATCAGAATGGATGCGACAGTTCTTTGGCTGCCACGCTGCGTCTGTCTTGGCCAGTTCCCGGCAGTAAACACGCTATCGTTAGTCTTCTCACGGCCACAGGCGGCCGCAGGATGCTGGAATCTCCCTCTAAAAGATTCGGTGATTAGGACCAGAATACCTGGGCGCCCTCTCTGCGTGTTTGTCATGCTGCACTATTCACCTCAAGGCTAAAATATGTGCCATTGCTTCAGTGGATCGACTGTTTCCAAAGTTCGGAAATCTATATTCATCATCCTTTGTAACCTTCCCCTCTAGCTCACCACACCATTCTAACAGCTGGGAGACCCTCCGGGCATATGGAACTGGAATGAAGATGGTACAAAGGACAACACAAGGGAGGAGGGTGGGATTGGTACCCAATTACATCTTGCCGCAACATAGAGGATTAGTAGCACTGTGTGTTTTTGAATCGGTCCCTGGGGATATGCAAAATCATGCTTTGCTATGGGCAACATGATGTGTTTGACCTTTAAGCCGGGCTTGCACAATGCCTGTGATACCTGGTCATCACATCACTAAAGGATATACTGAGGGTGTAGTTCTGCCAGACTGCTGGAGCTGAGCTGACAGTTCTATATTCCTCTTCCATGAACTTTTTTGTTCCCAGTCTTTCTCTTTTCTCCCTCTGATCTTCATGCAAGTGCAGATAATCAGAGAAGATCTTATCTTTTTCTCTTCTCAATCACTGTGATCATCTGTTCATTGTCATTAGTCTGCCCAACTCCCCTGTTTCCTTCAATCACTTTTACTATTTCAATTTTCTTTCTCCTTCTTCTCTGCTGCTTTGTCCCTGAACAGTGCATTAGCATCGGCAATGCCACTCAAGAGTTCAAGTGCGCACTCGCCTTCTTTCTTTGCGTCACCCTCTGTACCCCAAGACGCTCCCATTGAGAGACAGTCACGACCAAATGAGAGGAAACTATGTGAGACAATCAAACTCGGCAGCAGTTCATACTACCTACAAATATGCACTTAAACTAAACTTCTGTAGGTTTTTTTGAAAGGCACTTTGGTAAACTTGCAAACTTAATGCTTTTCACTCAACATTATCATCATCATCGAGGTCTAAACCACTACGACCCTGATACCAAAAATGTAGGGACACTATAAAAATGTAAATAACTAGTGTTGTAATGGTACACAGAGGTCACAGTTTGGCTCACACCTCAGTTTAGACCTCATGGTTCGGTATGAGGTTGATACAAAAATTTCACCATAGCATTGTCCTCCTTTCCCATCTTTTTTTTTTTTGCTCATTGACTCAGGTGAGAAAAATACTGTTGACATGTGCATACATCCATTCATCATAGGTTGCCGTAGGTGATTTAGTAAAAGAAAACAATCTGCACAGGGTGTTTTATTTTGAAAATAAACCAGGTTGGCTTCTGTGTCTGTGACTTCCTGTGTGCAGCTCGACGTAGCTGGCCTCTCCCTCCACAGAAATGACCCACTAACAGACAAACTAACAGAGGTTAATCCACGCATTTTGAAAAGTTTAATGGAGCCTCATGATAACAAGATTTAAAAGAAGCAGATGGGTCTGCTGTGTTAGCTCACTCAGCATTTGCTAAACTTTCTGAAGGCTTGCCACTGCTGCCTGTGACTGACACAGACGTACTCTTCATATGACTGCATGCACCGAACCATGGCGTCCATGACCGTGATGGTTTGGGACGAATACATGTACTGTTACACCTCATAAATAACAGATTGCAACCATTTAACTGTTTTCCAAAGTATTCTAAACACATGTAGCAGTATCCTTTATGTAAGTGGTGAACTGTGTCTCATCCTTGCTTGTGAATGACTGAGCCTTTGAGGATGGCCATTTCATTCCTAATCATGATACTACCACCTGTTTCCAATGACCCTGTGTGTAATGGAATGGTAAATGGACTGGATTACATAGTGCTTTTCTAGTATTTTGACCACTCAAAGTGCTTATAAAATACAGGTCAGCATTCACCCATTCACACACACACATTTGTGCACTAATGGCAGCGGCTCTAATGGGGTAATTGCCAACCTGCTCATCAGGAACACATGCACGCACTTCAACACTGCAATCTGGATGAGCCAGGGATTGAAATCAACTCTCTGATACGTGGACAACCAGCTCCACCACTTAAGAATTGTACTACGATCTTTTCGTCAAGACAAAGCTACAGTTACAAAATATCTCTGAATCTTGTTGTCCGTGCTCACATGTTTGAAGGGTGTGTTTGGAGGTATGGCCAAATACCGTCAAGGGTCAGAGGTCAAGCATATGATCTGTAGGATAAAGCTGAAAGGGTAAGAAGTTTTTTCCTCATTGTGCAGCGTGCTGATGGCCTGAGTTAAAACATATTTTAGATAAGAATCATGTTCCATAAGACTGCTTATTTTAATGAACTTTGCTTGCGGGAGAAAAATGAGAAAAAGTTTTATCTGCTTGCTAAAACTAAAATTCTGGGTTGCCGGTGACATATTGTGTTTGAGTAGGAAAAAAAAAAGAAAAAAAGGCTGGTAATGAAAAATGTTGGCGAGTAATGTCGGGCATATTAAAAATCAAACAACTGCGGCAGTCTGCAGTGAGGCTAACCCACAAAAAAACGAAATATGGATAGCTGCATCTGCTTTGCATCAAAGGCCGAAGCGCGGAGATTCTCATTACAGCTTCTCTTCCGTTTCATCACTTTCAACCCAGGGCCATCCACCTCCCAAACACAGATAACAGAGGCACCCCAAATATCCCTTTTAAAGAAACTACTTAAAAATCCACAGTCAGAGAGGGAGAGAGGCTCTAAAGAGTGTGAAGATCCTCTCAAATAATTAAGGAGTGGGGCATGCATTTCAGATAATGAGTTTCTAGCATCAGTAGCTACACAGTATTCCCCTGTCTTATCACCTGCTGCTGTCACTCACTAATGAAGTTGCTATTTCCAATTACTGCTCCCTATTAGGAATCATTATTAGGCCTGGGCTGTTATTGTGGTTGCTTATGAGGCTGGAGATAGAGTGTGCACACACATACAAAACACATCAGTCAAACGACAGTCCCACTATGCTCTGTGATTGCTTGGAGCTTAAAGCATGTAGCAGAGGTATTTTAGCCAAAGAGTCATACAGGATACTGACAATACTGTATGTGTAGTGTGTGCAATCATCGAGCTTGCTGAAGTTATTTTAAGCAAGACTTACTTTCAAAATTGGTAAATTATATATTCTTCTCATTTGCAATGATTTAAACAACAACAACAACAACAAAACACCTAGTGCAATTCAATACACATTGTGGCTGTTGTTAGCTACAGATGACAAAGTTTAGGTAGCTGTAACTACTATTGCCCAGACTTTATGACTCTTTACTTGTGCAATTGCCAAAACTTTTGCAATTAGAATGTTCAAAAAAAGTTACACACAGTAGTCTTAAAGTTCACCAGAAACGGCATTTCGATAGTATCTAACTTCAGTATCATGACGTCTTTAGAAAGATTTTTATTTTCAGGTGGCCTTTAAGACAAAATTCCTTAAAAAGCTGCAAATGAAATTGCTCCTTCTCTTCCTTTTTTTTTTTTTTTTTTTAAAGCAATGAAAGTGCTTCTAATACATTTCTGCCTCTAATCCACACACTCGGCCAGATGTGAAACCAGATTTGTTGGATTTAGTAGCTTCCTAGCTAAAATAAAAGTGTTCTGGAAGTATTGAGCATATGACACCATGAAGAGGAGGCGATTATACCACACAAAGCTGTTAAGAGTTTTGGACAAATGTTTTTAGATAGTTTGGATATTTTCAAGAGCGTACCTCCATTACCTGTCAGCAAAAGGGAGCACATTTACCCATTAACAGTGGAGGAACACTGGAGGGAAAACAAAAATTCTTCAGTTCAAGACATCTAAGGGTGAGTAATTGATACACAAAACAACATTTGTGATGAAATCTCTTTCAACCGAGTTCAACCGAGTAAATGCAGGGGGCATGATTTCATTTCAAGTTACTTTTTGTGCACCTAAAAACAACGTTCAATCTCATACTGGGGCATCAGATGCTCAGAATGATTCATCATCCTGATTTTACAATAAACGCAGGAAGAAACCCACCAGAGAGGAGAGAAGTTTCACTCTGATCATGTTTCAGTCGATGACAATGCAATAAACTCACTCACTTACTCACAATGCCTACGCGCCTCTTCATATGTGAGTTAATATGTAAAGTGCAAGTGTGTGTGTGTGTGTGTGTGTGTGTGTGTGTGTATTTTAAGGTATAATCTTGAGTGTATGTGCACAACAAAAAGAAACTGACATGTATGCAGTGGCTGTAGTTTATGGTTATGTATGATCACGATAAAGGAGCAGCTGAAAAATGTCCAGGGAGTTCTAATTCACTAAATTCAACATCACTTTAGCAAATGGCTACTCAGAAATCACATGTAGCCTTCATTTAATAAGGCACATACAGTAAGTGAACAATGCTTTTTTAGTGTGTGTGTGTGTCTCCAGCAGGTTGCATGTGTGCTCTCTGCTGTGTGCTGAGTGTAAATGGTATTTGTGCCTCATATGGGGGATCATTACTGTCGACAATGAGTGGCCTGTCTGCTCTGATGCTGCGCCCGATCAATCTTTCCCCTTTACTGTGACAAGTTGCACTCTTTCCAGTGATGGGACGCTACACCCACACACTAACGGACACAGCACACAGGCTGAAAGAAGGATGGGTGAGAGGATGTGCTCCAGATCTTTTCTTGGAAGAGCACGGAGCAATGAGAGTCAAGCGTAGTCACAGTGGAGAAGCACACAGTGCCAGGAAAGCTAGATCATTTGCATTAACTGTTTGTGTATGAAGTGTCGAGTAGTTACTGTACTGTATGTTTACACTTTGCTTACTTCTTTTTTTTCCCACTTGCATTGTGTAACTGAGGAAATGTGTGTTATTTATCAACCAGGCGCAGAGCAGCACAGTGTGCAATCAGTGCACCTCCCTCCTTCATTTAAATGCCTTTAGAGGGAGAATCGTGCAAAACGCTGCAGAAGATATCATCAGTAACGTTGAGTGCACTTTCTGATGGATTCACATAATTTACAAGACCCAGTTCGGTGGGAAAATTCCTGCCTTTTAAAAAGCAAAGTGCAAATATGTGCAGGAACGCTTTGTCTGCTGGTAGGAATTTAAATTAACCTGCATATCACATAAATCTCAGTGACGGTGGAGAAAAGGTGAGTGTTCCACAAAAGTGTGCAGGGCAGCAGTAATGAATTAGTAAAACGAAGTGAAACCTTCTGAGAGCGTAAGAAAACCTTAAATAATAAATGACCTTTATGTGACTATAATGTTATTTTATAACGCCAAACAAAGTGCGAACGGAGAGTTGTAGTTGCGCGGTCATTAAGCTTGAACTGGAGACTAACGCTCACAGAGGGGCTAATCCAATACGGCAAAGACATTAACTAGAAAGCAGTCCGTGTTGCTGATAATTTAATTAGCTTCTGCCTTCGTAAATCAAACCCTAATTACTTGCACAAACAGAAAGATGGTAGCCTAAGTTTGGGCTTTGTTTTGTCAGAGGTGCAAACCTAATCCTGAGGGTTTGTATGTTCAGGCTGAAGATTACTGAAAGATTAAAGTAGGTCTTTTATATCATTCTTCCATTTTATTTTACACTTTTTCATAACCCACATGTGACCTAGTGAGCACATTCCCACACCTGCAAACTGAGAAAAACTGAAAACTCAATGACAAATGGAAAGTGAACAAGGGAATATAAAAGCAAATGTTCTCCATGAGAGAAGATCCTTGGGTAATGCAGGCAAAATCCCCCTGCAATCAGTGTCCCGTGTTTCTCATTCAACCATCACAAGCACACACTTTTACTGCTGCTGCTGCTGCTATCGCATTTTATTATGGCGGAGATAAGAATTGAACAGGGAGAAGTGGAAAGTAGTGTAGGAGCTGCAGGGCGGTGGGTCAGTGCTGTACTCTCAGAGGATTAACATTTTCCCTGATATTCATGCCCCTTTGTTTAAAAGACAAAAAGGAGATGTAGTGAGAGAGGAGGAGTGAACACGGCTGTGGAAATGTTGTGATGCATGAGTGACTATTTCTGCTATTTCTGCTTCCAGCGCCTCCACCTCCACCCTGAAGGACGTGGTGGATTTAGAGTGGGCAGGGCGCGGAGGGAAACCAAGGAGAGAGGCTGCAAGATGGAGATTGAGATTGGTAAGAAAAAAGAAAATGAGTCAGTACAATTATTGTTCAACTACATTTGTTTACATGGAAATTGAGAAAGATTAATATGGATGAGCAAGCAGTACTCAAGGTATTCGTCACAGGCACTTTGAGAGGATAAATGATGTGTCATTAAAGCCAGATGCATCAACACAACAGACCGTGGTTTGTCGTATTTGTCTGCTACACATCATCATTTTTCTAAACCTCAACCAAATAGTTGTAGCCTTTGTCCAGATGTGCATTTGTATTTTAAAGTTCTAGGTCACCTAAAACCTTTCAGACATTTTAGAAAACACAGCCAGGTTGAAGACATTCAGGGACTTTGTGGGACTTTGCTGACATGTTGACAGGGAAAACAGAGTTTTTGGCCCGTGAAGACAAAGTGTGCAATGTTTTCTCCTTTCTTTGTTTTGTTTGAATATGCATCGTTATCTTATTTTGTTTCCTGAGGCAATAAATTGCTGGTTACGAATGCCGGGAGCGTCCATGGTCACTAATAATAATTTAAAAAATACTAATCATTTTGTTATCACGGGATTAATTAATGAGTAATCACGGGATAACAAGGCTCATTTTTAGAAAGTTAAGGCTCAAAACGGTCAGTTTTCAAAATAAAAGGTCGTTTCCTGTTTACTAACAATCTTTTTTTTAATCAGAGATTGGACTGGCGCTGAAAAGTGGCTTCGTGGAGATACAGTGGGGGTCAAACAGTGAGACAGCCAAGTCTCATGGAAAACCTCATGGCCTTCATAATGTCTTCATCTCTACCACTAACTGCTGGCTGATGCAGAGATGGGAGTAGTTCAACATCTTTGATTGTCACAAACATGATGCTTTCCTCATTATCCTTATGCGTCATAGTTGTCTGCTCTGATTGCAGGAAACAAAACTACACATTTATATTTTTATATCCCGTTCTGTTCTGAATCCTGCTCGACAGTGACTGTGATCTTTGGGGGGGCAAATCTGTGTGATCATAAACCGGACCGTGGCTTTAGATTTCGTGACAAATGCTCAGCGAATAAATGATCCCATCGTCACAGGAAAACATGCCTTGTTATCTTGTAATAATACATTAATTTATCCTGTTTCATGAGAAAACGAGCAGTTATACTGTGATAACGAAATAATTATTTCGAGATCTCGAGATAACAGCAAATAGAGCGACCACGGCCGTTCTCAGCTTCCACAGCTGCTTGCTTACCTTGGATTTGAATTTTACACATAAATATACAGTCACAGCTTCACTACACTTAAAACAGAGGCATAACAATGTGCTCCAGAAAAAAACACATAATCAAACGGTGTGGATAAGAATCAGTCAGTTATCTAGTTGAAGTTAGCTGACCAGTTACAGCTTCTGATGGGCCAATACAACCCGAGGGTTTTACAGCTGGATTTGCATGCTTATGACAGCGTTTCAATTGTGTTTTTGTTTTTGAATTTTGACAGATATTTATATTAGACAGTGCTTGTGTGAGGGGGGATTATTTTAGACCAACAGAGAAAAAACTACTGTAAGTAATACTCACATAGTTGTGGACTAGACCTAAGTTTTAGGTTTCAGTTTGGACGACAGATAAGACTTTTGCTGCTGTTCTGCATTGTATACAAAAACACACTGTTAATTTAACGCTGATTTAACCCATGTCCCCAGTGTGCCCCTAGAGAATTATTTTATTATTATAGATTCATTACATCCATTTCAATCAGTTAATGGAAACAAAGTCGGTTCATTTGTTAGGTTACAGATGGGTGACACTTTAGCTCAAGCTACTAAAAAAGACATCTGTGGTTGGTCAGAGTAACCCAAGGCACAAAGATCTTACTGTACAGCATTAAACTCACAGTTTCAGGAAACTAATTTGTAAAACCTGCAGCCACACCAGCCTCAATTTGCATACAGTCTGAAGAAGAATTTCAGTGTCCCATGGCAAAAACACTATTTCTTTCCTGTTGAGACAACTTACTAGAGGAAAACCCCTGTGAGTTTTTGGACTTCATAAAAAGTTAACAGTCTGATCTGAAATATTTAGTATGGACACCATTTTTTTTTTTACCCTGAGGCACGTTAATAAATACTCTTAAATATTGGTAGAGACTTTTAAAAAACCCTCCATCCTCATAAGTGCTCAAGAAAGCAAGAATACAGAGTGTCCATGCACAAACAAACAGAAAACACACATCCACACCCACCTACTTAATCTGTAACACTCCATCTACTCCAAAGAGAAAACACTTCAGCATAGATCAGTGATTACTCGGAGCTTATTCAGTGAGACCCTGCTAATCATACGTCCCCAATCTTTTTCACTACAATGTGTTGTAGTGGAAAAAAAAAAAGTGTGTGGTGGTAAAAGGTTGCCAACGCAACCAAGGACAACCGCTTTACTTATTTCACAGAGGGCCCAGGCCCATCTGGTATGTAGCTACGCTGCTGACAACAATAGGACGACCTCAGCCAAATCGAAGAGTATTACTGCTCTGTCTCCCCTCTCATTTAACGCACTGACACACACGGAAGTCTTCGCTCTGGGGAACCACAATGTCCTTGTAAGCAGAGACGGGGCGTTTTTGAGAGAAATAAAAGAGATGGAGAGACAAGTATCTTCCTTTTATTACCAGATATGTCACAAATCCCTTAATGTACAGCTCAAGTTAATTGCACATTTTGCTTTTGTGATTCAACGTCACGTCTGAGTTTCCATTTGTGACCGTGTTTGTCCCCCTTCTCTTCAGTTCATTCTCCTTTTCCTCCCTCCATCTATGACATGTCAGAATGTCAATGAAACCTACACGGTCGACTGACTTCCTTCCACACATGGTATCATTTGCTTCTTCAGCAATCCAATAATCGTTTATAGTGTACCAGTCATGGCATCAGTCAGGGGAAGCTAATAACCCAGTCAATACTGGTGAGGAGTATAGCCAACACTGGCCAGCTGTGTTGGCCACTAAAATCAATGCAAGTTCTCCGACTGGTGTCCATTGAGAGTGAGAGAAGCTGTATAATGAAGAGTCCACAATCCACAGATTGAATGTTCTGGTGGAGACAAAGGGAATGGATTTGTGGTCAGATTTGAGGAGTGTTGCCTCTAACCACGTTAAATGTCTTCAAAATGTGTCTGCGTTTACACGAACAACCGAAAGTGCTGCAGTATGCCAGGCCAGTAGTCGGCTGTGTAAGTTTATAATGACGTCCCATTGGAGCTGCCAGAGTTGTTTATTTCCTGTTGCTGCAAAGCCCTAAGTGGCTACAAATTAAAGAAATTCAGGCATAAATTGACTTCCAAAATTACTCTATGAACACTTAAATTCGCCTCAGTAGACTGTCTTCATATTTGATCTGCCTTCAGTGCACTATGGAATGTTTAATCAGAGTTTGGTGGTGGCTACAGTGGAATGCATTGACTTGCGCTAGCATTAGCATTAGCGTCGTCACCGCGTTTACAAGCACTCTGCCTGCCAGTTTACGCAGCTGAAAAGAAGGTTGCCATTTCAAAAGATTCCACTCTGGAACCCGGTTTCAAACGTATGTGGTTTCAGGGGCGCCAGCACGCCATTGTCATGTAAAAGGAAGTTTGAACCGCAATAAAAGTGTTTCATTTGATGTGAAAACTTGCACGGTGTAAACTGCCCCTCTGTTGGTGTTTACTTGTACCTATCCTTTGTGGGTCAATGACTGCACTCAGCCCATTCTAAATGACACGTCTGGGCTTGAATCCCAGACACATCCTCTACAAACTTATAAAACCAAAGAACAAACACAGACACACATACACACAAACATCGGTATGAGTTGGGCCTATGGTAACCAGTGCTTTACTAATAAGCTAAACACTCGTGCTTTCAATTTTCTTGTTGCTGTATCCTGTGATGGACGTGCCCAGTAAATCAGTGCCCCGTTGATTTAACCTCTCCCTCCTCATCACACCACCTTCTCTCAGCTTTCCTATTCATCTCATTAATGCTTCCATTTTCTTTTGAGGAGAGATGCAAAGCAGCTGTCAGGAGCTAAATGCTAACGTGCCTGTGTCCTTAATTAAGGCTCAACTTGAGAGCTACCTGTTCCGCTGCTCGGCTTCACAGGCACAAAAAACAGATCTCAACTATCTGAACTTAAACAGCTTGTCTGAAGACGCAAAGATTAGCAAAAGCCTGTAACTTTGCTTAAGACAACAGAAAACTCATTATACAACTTCCCCTGAGGCAACGTAGGATTATTATTATTTTTTTTGCTCTGCATAGCAAGTGCTTGTTGTACCTTACATCTTTATTACTCTAAGGTCTGAGCTTTATTATAGCTGTATCAGTCTAAAAAAATATGTTCAGCTGGAAACCCAAAATGAATGAATCTTGTTTCGGAATAATAAGGCTATTAAGCTATATTGGGAATGAGTGGGCAGGTTGCATACGCTCCAGAGGAAGAAAATCTGAGCACACTACTCGATGGGTGGGTGTAGTCATGGAGTCTGGCTGTGTGAGTGTGTGCACATGTGTGTTGTTCCAGCGCCACAGCCTCAGGGAGCCTCACAGCAGTCGAGTCCTGGGGAAAGCGAGAGGCCTGCCTTCACGTTTACTACACAAAGAGGCCGCACTGTGCACACTGTTGTGCTTGATATTGACTTAAAGGGTAAATCCAGACATCTCCCACCAGCAACACACCCCTTCCCAAGCCCTCTTCACTCTTTGACCGTGCTGTCACCTACGCACCAGTGCTTAAAAACACAGCTGGTGTTGTTCCCATGCAAAAAGTGATTGGCTTCAGAGAATATATAGACATTATAGACAAAGCCTCTCATGATAGCCTTCCCCCACAGAGGTTATGTACAACTTTGCTTTCGTCTCAAATCTCTAGACACTGCTTTATAAAAAGCTTCTTTTGAAATATGCTTTTTTTTTTCCATTGCCTCCTACATCAAGCTTTTCTCAGATAATTTATCAGTCCTGTGATCTGCCTCTGTCTCCTTTGAGCAATCAGTCTTATGGCA
>JAPQLA010000016.1:3560288-3577740 GCA_029822935.1 Naso vlamingii
GCCGTCCTGGCTGTGCCACTTCCGTTCTCTCTGATACATCAAACTGCTACCTATCTCCTCTACAGCTGCCGCCCATCTCTGCCTCGCCCAATGTGTTCCTACAGATGGGTGCTTAGTGCAGCCAAGCATTGAAGGCATAAAAGAGACAGGTACAGATCCACTCCCCCAGGAGCACTGAACCATTCCTTCGTGCTACGCACTGCTGAGCTTACATCCTTTTCTGTACAATGTGACTCCGAGCCACATGCATATACACAAGGACATGCCTTGTATTTGAGAATAAATGCTTTAAGAGGGAAATGCTTTATCTCAAGTTTTACAGATTTAAATTTGTTAGGGTTGCAAGCATTGTATGCTTATGAAAGCCCAGGATTGGATTAAGAGCATCAGACTTTTTATTTGAGACAATAACTGCTCACAGCATGTTTGACGTCCCAGCCAGAGCAGCCAGACTGCCCAAGGAGGAGAGGTAAGAGAGCCCGGATAAGAGCCATTAACTCAGCTTTGTAATAAAGCTGCTCCTGGCTAGTCTCCTTTTGCTGGCTTTTGGGAACAAGGATGGTCAAGCAACGGGAAATAAGAGACTGTTGTGTCCACTGCTTTAAAGAAACCTGTCTCCGCCACAACATCCTGGATGAAGTTGTTGCACTTGACAGGTGAACTGCGGCAGGAGGAGGGAAGACAAACTCTGTGATGTACATCAGTGCTGCCTGATGCTCAAATGCAATCGAAGCCGACAGAAAGTTTTTCCTGGATGTCGAACTTTAAATGTGAAAATGCCTATCATACCTTCATCACTATCTTGTTGCTGCTGTCAACATTCCCTCCACACAAACTCAGAAATATGTACTACAGAATTCTTCTGCATACATGTACATACATGCAGATATGAACTATATTGCATTTGTAAATCTTATCCTACTGTTCTATACATTTCATTATCTGTGTATGTTCTGTTTGTAGTATGAAGGACTATAACTTCTGTTTCATGTGGCAACCTCGTATACGAGCTTGGTCATAAAAACATAAAAACATGAACACAAGTGACAGTAAACATACTGCGTACCACGAGCTGATGTCAGCGCAGCGCAGCATTTAAATGTAACAAATACAATGTGAGGCAGAAAAAGAAACGAATTATGTGCACAAACAACAAGATCAGATTTGAACACAACCAAGGGCCACTTCCGTCCTGATGTATTCAAGCAAGCAAGTCATTCCCATATTTCATATGTATAATTTAGCACTGATAACACGTAGAAATCCATGTCCCATGCATAAAGCCCAGATGTCTCTCAGAAGAACAGCGTTAGGCATCTAATGTAGCTTTCTGCACCACAGCGCAGCGTTGTTCCCATCTCCCTCATCAACCTTCCTGTTCCATATGGTTATATCCATCAACTACCTAGTCATCGATCAGCCTTGGCGTTACGTTCTTCTCTGTCTGCTTGCTAGGTCGAGCTCATAAAACATCCAAGACATTATTGTGCATTAGACAATAAAGATGTGCTGCAGGGAAAATCCATTAGCTTCTATAGAGAGAGGTGGCATGAATAGAAACGTCTGAGGTCTCGACTCGGATGATCCATCTTGCTCTCTTGGGCCGACACGCAACAGCTTTCGCGCTTTAGGTGAGTGAACACGTGTTACAATGAGAGCCGACTTTCTGAGGGGGGATTTGCATTTGACTGTGTGGGAGCAGATAATGTCATTATACACCCGAGCTTTATTAATGTGACATAGGAGAAAGTCGTTTGGAGCATTTTTCTCTCAATCTGTTTCTATCTCTGCTACAACTTTTGACACAAACACACTTTAATATGATGTGAATTGTTTCCCTTTGCCTCGCAGTGAGGCTTCATGTTATCCAAAACTTTGGTACAGAGCATAATGTCTTGCCTCCTATCAGGGGTGAGAGTAGTTTGAAATTCTTGCTGGTACTACTACCACAACCTTAATCGCTCGGCGTAACGCATCCTTGAAAAAAATATTTCAATATTTTAATACCTGCATATAAAGTAGGAAAAAAATTGAAACGCTTGACATTGTACAGGCCATAGAAGATTTGTTTTAATGGTTAAAGTGCAACTGTCAAATTTTCAGAATACCCATAAATTGTTTTGTTGTAATTTATAACTGCTTAATTTTGTGTAACACCACAACAGTTCATAAGTCTCTGTCTCTGGACTTTCAGACATATAAGTGTCACATAAATAAGAGAACGAATGCGTATGAGTAAAATGTCTCAAGTTGTTTTGTTTTAAAAACTAAAACTAAACGTGTCTATTTTAACAATATGTCAACCAATCTCAAGGATGTTGGGAATTTTGTTGGATTCATTTATTAATCGTCCTGTCTTGGTGCAAACGGCATTATTAAAGGTCATGATTTGGGTGTGCAAGAAATCGAGCGTCGCAGAAAAATAATAAATCAAATGAACCATTTCACAGGCACTGTGTTTAGGAGGTTAAGGTAAGCAGTAGTACACTTTTGAGTTACAGAGGATTGTTACCTAACACACAGCTTGTCTGAGCTGCTGTCTGTGTTGTTGGAATAAAACACAATATCCGTAAACATTGCAACTTATTCTGCTACTCATTTTACATGGGAGATTTTGCAACACATGCCTGTCAGCCAAAATATCAGTCTGCTGCAGCGTGTTAGTGGAAGCTTGTGCTAACGTTAACTAATGAAAGGCAACTAGATTCCATCCAGCACGGATCAAAACACCGTATGGACAGTTCAGGAGCAATTCAAAATGACTTAGAAGTAATAAAGGGCTTTTCACACCACCACGCATCAACTATCCTGAAAACAGCCTCATTGCTGGAAATTTCCTCTGGGAAGTCAGGTGTTTTTGAAAGTGGCTGCTGCCGCTACAGTGCAGGGCGGCGATGACAGGGAAGGGCTTCACACATGTATCTGTATCTACCACAAGACGGCTGCTGCAAAAAGTTCAACATGTTGAACTCCAGGCAGCAGAGCAAAATCTGTATGTGTTCATGTGGGCGTCAACCGCTTCACGGTCCTACCACTGCGGTCGAAACCGCCTCCCCTCTGCCGCCCTTCCCTCATTGAAATGACAAGAAGCAAGGAGTTGCTGCACAGTGGTGTGAAAAGCCCATCAATAAAGAGATCATGTGTTGTTGAAGATGTTACAACGTCAGCAGACAGGTTTTCTTGCAAAAGTACGACTGACAGTGATTTTGAATGTGGGTTTTGACGAGGATCTTATGATTCATTTTAATCCCCTCGACAATTAGTCTACCTTTAATTTAACTTTCAATTTCACGTTTGATCAACACATTGGCACTACAAAGTATAGAATCACAAAACTAACGGACATAATTCTGTGAAGTTTGGTTTTGCTATTCTTTGTGTCCAAAGGAAAAAATCATTTTGTTTTTTCTGACCTCCGAAACAATCCACTAGGTCTATCATCAAGACATACATTTTTACTTGCATGGAGAAATTTTAAAGCAGGCTATCACCATGTGTAGGAGTACACGGTTACCAAAGGTGAAGCCCTTCAGCTTTGACTCTCTTTAATCCTTCATCGAGGATCATTCTGAGGTCAACCTATATCACAATGTCAGTGGCAGCTTGCCATTAAATTTGCTGAACAAAACTCCATGACCAAAGGTATGAATCCCAAGCTGTGAATTACTCTCTGGCCTCTAGTGCTGCCCTCGGGACTATTTACACTTGTTGCCATACTAGTGGCGATCCAATTATGGCAAAATTTGCTAAAACTTTTGTGTTGTGTGCATTGTGTTGGGCTAAATAAACTGTATTGCTTCTGGGTGCTGCTAGCAAGGCTGTAGACCTTTGGTCTTGTTAAACATTTATTCATGCACAGACTGAGCATGCAGGCCCTTTGACAGCAATAATCTGACATTCATATAGTTCTACTGGGAGCTGCCCAGAGAGATGCGAGTCTGCTAATGTTGGTCACTGCACAGTCACACTGCAACAGTTGTTATGTGCCTCGGCTGCCTCTTAACATTGGTATTCTTTCTTTTCTAACACAAGCTTGACTAACCTCAAGGTTACTGCTTACGCCTACTCACTTCCACTCTCTGGTTCATCCACTTGGTTAATTCCTGTATCTGTCTCTGCAACAACGCAGAAATTCCCTCCCTTCTTCCTCCTCGCTGCGATTGTGTTTCAGTCAGACTTTAAAGGCTAATGTATGCTCTTCTCTTAAACTGGGGGGTATCTCAAGGGAAGGGTCCGATCAGGCAGAAGGACAACACGCTCCATCTCTCTCTTGCTTATGTCTTTTTAATGGCTTGGGACTTAGTTATTTCCTTTTCCCCACTATCACAGTTTATTCATAAGGCCACATCTGACAGGAGACTTAACATGGAAGCTCATGAAGTCCCAATTGTTTTAAATTTCTAATGTGAATGCAGAGCGGCAGACCAAATAAAAGAAAGGAGTGAGGGACTGAGCATGTATTACCAATTCGTGTTTAGTCCTAGCCTTGTTGCTCTATTTAGGGAAATTGAACTTTAAGATTTTATGTAAGATCATATTTTTTGGCTATATATAAATATTTTTAACGTAATCTCCACAGTCGCACTCCCTCCAACAATTTCAAAAGCTTTTGTACCGAAGTCAAGTAGTTTAATTTGAAAAGACTTCTGATGCAGTAATTACAATGTGTATTTTGGCAGAGGACCTTTATTACGTTATCTGCTCTTTGTATGGCCATGTTACCTGCTATTTTTTTCTGACGTGTGATAAAGGCAACAAGTCAGAAAGTGATATAAAAGTGATTTAAATTATATAAAAAAATGCTCAGAAATGCTGTGTTTTAATGTATGAGACAGCGTGTCAATACCTGAGATAAAAACAGCTCTAACTCTTGCCTACCTGGCATCAGTCAAACATGTACTATACTAAGAGTGTAGGTGTATAAATATTTAAACACCTACACGCTTTCTAGGCCACAACCTCTGGTTTCAGGTGTAAGATTGCTATCGGTGGATAACCAGTTTAAAAGGGCCCTCTGCGTCTTGAGCTCCTTTTGACTCCCTGATGAAGGCTTGTTTGCCGAAACGCGTTTTTAAGGTCCAACATGGCCATGCTGTGGAAATTAAGGCATTTTAACATTTTAAAGAGAGTGCCTTGGAGTCTCCTTTTTGATTTTTTAAGTCTCAATATATCCCTACCCAAAGAGCAACTTGAAAAGACTAATTTTGGAGTCCAGGAAGCGCTCCTTTACATTTTTATGTACCATACGGCATCCTGACACAATCTATAGCTTAGAAATATGCGTCTTTCAACGCCATCATTACAAAGAATCCCAAGACAATTTAATAGTGTGTTTTATGCAGGTTCATCAAGCAGGTCATCCACTTCTCCGAGCATCCACTTAACATAATGTTGACTTTATAGCTAAAGACTTCTGTCCACAAGGCACCACTTCAAAGCTGCTTTAATTTCTGTGATCACAACCTGCAGAGTATGAATTACCTTTAATGCTATGCCCCAAACTCTGACCTTTTCATCCACCACTCCATCTGATGTGTCCCTTCAAATCTAACTGTAATCTGTCTTCCAATGGCACCTTCCATCAATCTCAGCAATCACTGTGCCTGTCAGTGTACATTCGCCATCACTCTTCATTTGAGTCAGTGGGAGACACCTGTAGGCAAACCTTACTAACGCCCTAACTGGCTGGACTGGCTTTGATTTGAGACTCTCCAGAACTCCACAGCTGTATACCTTGTATTTTTTTCCCACAGTTTTTTTAATCCATCACTCAGGAAAGTAATGTGTTTTTTTCAGCTAATACCATCAAGTGTTATACTTAAACAATAATCAAACTCTCGAAGACAAAATAAATAAAACCATGTTTTTCAAAAACATCTTACTGCCAGAGTTCATTATTAAGCTTAATAAGACATCCTTAAACTAACAAGACCTGGCAAGTGGTAGTTGACAAGCTAATGTACAGATAATGAGCGGCTGACCCAGCAGCTGATGAACCCTAGCTGGGTTGAGTAGAGCTAAGATGGATCATTAACTGAATTAAAAAAAAATAAAATCAAACAGTGCTGCTTTAATCCATGCTGTTCGGGATTTCCCCCAAACATATTATGCATTTTCGTTGCCATGTTACATTTTGTTGAGAAAGAAGGCAGCACCAAACTGAAAATGGTTAAACTGTTCACTGTTTGTAAATTTGGTTACTATTTAGCAGAATAACTGTATGAAAGCAAAAGTAAAACACTCCATTACAGGAGTCATGCTTGGAGCATTTCCACTTTGCATTCTTTGTTGTATTATTACCCATAAACGAAACACAAACAACAGTGGCTGTTTTTCTTTCCATCACCTCACTGGGGGATAACACAGTGAATGCTGTTGTTTAGCTAAATTATTCACCTTATTACCCAAAATGTTAAAATTAAGTAATTAAAGTTTAAGCATATAATACACTCCACACAGTGACTTTAACTGCTGGAGAATATTTCCAGCAAGTATACTGTAGTGTGCAGAAACATCACTGACCTATGAAAAAAGTAAGAAGTAATAAAGAAGTAAAAAATAATAATAATAAGTCCAAAGTTCCTGTCTATTTGTAGGTAACTGGAAGAGTTTAAGAAATGGCTGTCATTTTTAGGGTAGTGAGGCAGAGTCCCTGACAGCAAAGTTTAAATCAAAAATTCTGTAAAATCATATCTGTCAGCACTGAAGTGATGTAATCTACTGTCACATTAAAACCAGTGTACTGCATGCGTGCACTGTTCAGCATTGTTTGCGTTGCTGCCAAAGCAGCTACGTGCTGTTGTGTCTTTAAAAGCAGGTGTGTCAGAGCAGGTGCACACCTGCTGTGTGCACTGTTTGCTAACAAGATGAGACACAGATGCACAGTGCTGTTGCTGTGCTTCGAATATGTGTGTGTTTGCACAGTGCATGTGCAAACATCCAGGCCCAGTGACTGTATAATTCAGACTGCAGGATACCCGAGGGTGCAGCCCTCTCTCCTCGCTCCGTTACTCACTGGGAAAAGAGGGAAACACACCCTGGATCCAGAGGCAACTAGGAAACAAATTGAGCTAAAAGGTCAACCCCCCCACCCCCTCCTACCCCCACCGCCCACCTGACTTAAATTAACAAATCAGTTGAAAATGCCACGGAACTAAAGGCTATGAAAACATCACACCGTGAAGTTGCTTCTTCGGCGCTGCTCAACGCTAATTGGGAACCATTAAATAGACCAATGAATTGATGTTAATTATTAGCTAATACACACAGGATTTGTTCTATTGTTGGAAAGGCTCTTTGTCCCACTGTTGGTTAAATGATGCCCTAATGACTGATATCATCTCTGGTCTGTATCACATTAATGCTTTTCTGTCAGAGCTACAATCAGCTGTCACATCTGATCAACGAAATGAACAAGTGTTTGTGAGCGAGCGTGTTTGTGTTTATTTTTTAGATACTGCAAATGTAAAAACCCCGGATTAAAATGCTGATGTCAAGTCACCGGGACATGCATGATGTATACACTTTGGAAAAAATCATGCACAGTGCACCGGCCAAAAAGAACATCTCTCTGTAAAAAAGGCTGTTACTCTCCAGAAGCATCATAAATGTCAGAAATGACACGGAAATGCAAAATACCCGCCTGCGATTATTTCACGTTAAAACTGTACAGACTGGCAGCAACACGAATATACACAGGAAAACAAATTTGCTCACTCCAGCCCCGGTGGTAGCCTGGCCCGAAGCATCAGTAACGTTAGCCTGCAGACAGACAACTGGCGGCTAACATAACTTTTCCAAGCTGATAAGTATCACACAGTTTTTGTTATATTGTGTTGTTATATGAGCTATAGATGTTAGTTTCAGTGCTTTTGTTTGGTGTTTTTTGAGGTCCATACCGCACACAACTGTAAAACACTCCTATTAAAGGCTCCTATTTTTTCCTTTGTGTAGTACTCACATAGAAACAGCACTTGTCGGGACGCCAAAGTTGATATCAATCTTATCAGAACTTTACTTTTAATTAATATTGCTTATTTTTCACAACGAGATGTTTTTGTTTCTCCAGAGCCTGAAATTTCTCTCAAACCATGGTGCTGGCCACGTTAACTCCCGCTTTACAGCAGGAGACAGACATGACATTTGTTCCACACAACCAACGTGATTGGCTGTGTTTGTTTGCAGTGGGAAAGCTCGAAAAAATCAACCCCGATAAGAAAAATAAAAGGGTCGCTTTGTCACAGCGTGATACTTGCGCTCAGTGTGAAAATATTCATGTCCACTTAACAGTTTGAAAAATATTACTGACGTGCAAATTAATTGCACGAAAAAACATCCTGTGTATAGAGACCTTAATGCTCAGATACTTTTATTGAAATTGGCAGTGCTCTCTATATTTCAAGTTATTCTCCTCAAACTTCCTCGATTTTATTTGTTCTTCTTCCATCCCCTCATCCATGTATCCCTCTGTCAACTACAATCAGTCCACAGCAAGAAAAAAAAGGATTGCTTTAATTTGTTCGCAGTTTCAGAACAATGACACCGAGTCAGTCTGAGCTGGACTAAAGGGAATGAGAGGCAGAGGAAAGAAACAAAAATGCTGGTGCTGCATTAGCTGTAATGAGGGGACCAGAAAATAAAGATGAATCCTCCCTCTTGGAGCAGCAGACAGAGAAACAAAAAGGGGAGAGATGAAAGGTGGATGGTACAGTGAGAGAAGAGGTTAGAGAGGAAAAAGGAAGGATAAAGAACAATGAAGAGGGAGTAAATGAGGGAGACAAAGAGAAGGCATTAAGTGGAGGAATCTGAGCATATCAGGGGCATGTGGCATGAAGAGCTGCTTGGTTGACGGCAGAGCTGAGGAATAAAAATGAGAGAGTGAGAAAGGGGGCAGCAGATGTCTGAGTCTCTGACTCATCCTTTTGCCCTGGCACTGAGCTGCACACAACCAGCAAGAGTTAAACAAAGAAGAAAAAGCCATAGATAGACAAAGCCATGATACGCTAAAAGATGAAGCAGAAGACAAGGAGAATAAGAGAAATGCAAAAGCTGATCTGATGTGTGCCAACACCAGAAAGGGATGTAAAGATACAGTAATTACTGCAGTGACTGTAAAGAGTGGGAGCTTAGTAAAGCAAGGATATTCAGAATAAGAAAGATATATTTCAAACAGCTTGTGCATGCCAAGGACGCAGATGATGATATGATAATGGACACAGAGTTGCTGGAAAAAAAATATGGCAACCACATTTCACTCCAAACAGACAATATCTATAATCATGTGGAGAAACTGGAATCCTTGGTATGCCTTCAACTGTCTGCTGAGAATATGTTCTGCTGGTGTGAATGTTATGTTGCTTGTTCATCTTTTCTTATCACAATCTGACAATCAGTTTCAGAAAAAAACTATGACAAGTTGTGAAAAGCTTTAGATGATCCATTCACAAAGAAAGTGCCCATCCTTTAAAATGGTCGCTTTTTTCCGTCAACTCTTTTGCAAAGCACAGAAATGCAGTCCAGACGCTTGTTCAGTGGGTTTTAAACTAGGTTTGCATAGGCTCTCGATCTCTTCGACAGGCCTCTATAGTTGCTGCCCCGCTCTGCTCCACCAAGGGTACGGCCCCAGGGGAGCCAATTAAGAGTGTCCGCTGTGACGGTGACAGCTGCTCCAGTAGCAGCATCGAAAGCCTCCAAGCTCCACATCACTGATGGGAAATACTGTAGAGCAGGGGAGGAGATGGAGCAGGGAGAGTCATGAGGGGAGAAGGGATCCATAAAGTCAGCAGTCAACCTGAAAGCATCAAGAGATCCCAGTGTGTCCCTTATGGAGAGTGTGGGGGCTACGCTGTGACTCCAGGTTGTTTGGAATCACTTCAGCTGTGCGAGGTTATAAAACAGAATCCATCCATGAATCTCTCATCAAATCTGGGCACTGAGATAAAGATCAACATCTCATCCATTCCATTCTTCCTTTCAATTCCTTCTGTTACTTTTTAATTGTTTTTATTGTGCAGTGGAATGCCGAACACAAAACCGTTTATCATCATCATCTTATCAAGAAAAGAAGAAGAGATCACTGAGGTGAGGAAAGTGAGAGTAAGCAGTATTATGTTTTAGGAACACAACGCTTTGGAGTCAGGAAGTTTGTTTTTTTTAACTAGGGCCTCTGAGACAACCTTTATGATGCAGATTCACAGTAGGGGTGGTTGTGGTGCAGTGATTACACATTTGAATATGCATTTTTATTCTCCAACTTAAATACTGTAAAAAAAAGTCAAACTCCTGCCTTGTTTTTGTCAGGTGTTCGAAACAGCTCTGCAAAGGGAGATACATTATTTCCATACCACTCTGTTTTCAAAGAGAAGGTTGAGAAGGAAAAGAGAAAGCTTTATTTTTTTTCACAATTCCCACATGTCTTCATTTACCATTGATTGCTTAATGCAACACAAAGCCTCTGAGAGTTTTCACTAATTGATTGAAAGCTGTGACTTTAGGGGGGGAAATGCACAAATTTCGAGCCCGTTCCTAATTTATTGTATTAATTTGTTCAGACAGTGGCTATTTTATGGGAAGCTTGAACGAAGTTGTCCAGCCTTGGTTCGACATATCTTGTCACACTGGCTGTTAACTGTGGGCTGGTGGTGTGATGAAATTTCTATGTGTCATGCAGCAGGAGTAGGTTATGGAATGACACCAACCACCTCGTTTTTCAGGACACTGTCCAAGAATCTGCTTGATGTGTTTCTATTTAATTTATTCAGTTACTTGACAATGCTGATTCCCTACAGGCTCAAAATATTAAGTTAGATAAACAATACATGCAGTCCCAGGGCAGCAATATCTATACAAAGCTTTAACATATAAATGCATTCATTCATTTTTGTCCATAACCACTTATCCTTTGCAGGGTTGCTAGGAGCTGGAGCCAATCCCAGCTAGCACTGGGAGAAGAGTACACCCTGGACAAGTCACCAGTTCTTCGCATGGCTGACATTTAAGGACAAAGAATCATTCACACTCACATTCACACCTATGGGTAATTTACAGTCACCAGTTAATCTAACTCACATGTCTTTGGACTGCAGGAGGAAGCTGGAGGGCCCAGAGACACAAGGAGATCATGCCAAACTCCATACAGGGAGGTCCAACCACTGCTAGGTATGGAACCCAGGACCTTCTTGCTGTGGAGCAACAGTGCTAACCACTAAGCCACCATGCTGCCTATATAAATGCATATTTGATCAAATGTGAATTAAGAGCCCAAAGTGTGGATGTCGATGCTGTGCCAAAAAAAGGATCACATACAAAAGATTCAATGCAAATTTGTCCTCATGTCACCGGAATGAAACAGTGCTACAGTGCACAATTCAGTCAAACCAGCAGTAGTGGAAGAAGTACTCAAAATGTTTAAATTAGACAACTTTTTTGTCTTAACTTTGTCATTATGATGTGCAACCTCATTCAACAGTGAAATAAGTGGTTGAAAAACGACACCATTCGCTGCTAAATTCGTCTCCAATAAGCCCTGTTTTTACTATGATATGTTCTTTGCCACCAGGACGAGGGTTTTGTGGGAAAATGAAAAGTCAGTGATGCTCTCCATACTCTCTGTCCTGATTCACAGGTCTTCTTAGCGACAGGTGATGTCGGTACGAGCTGATTAGCTCGCCGTGTTCTGACTCCCCTCTGCCAACGACAGTGTCAGCAAGCCACACTGTCTGTCGGCTCGAGCTTGAGCTGAGACGGACCAGTTTACTCCGCTGCAACTTTCCCTGCAACCATTTCGTCTCATTTTAAACTGGACTTAAAAGACAGACTTTGCATCCCAACAAGACTCATGCTACAGCTAACGTTAGCTTGTTAGCTCATTTGCAGAAGTTACCTACTGCAACTTTTAAGTAAAATTAGTAATACCACAGAGTAAAATGACTGTTGCAAGCGAAAGTCCTTTGTTTAAAATCTCGCTTATGCAAAAGTACAAAAATATTTGCATCAAAATATACTGAAAGAACCAAAACTAAAACGTACTCATTACACAGATATTTCACAGACTATCAAATATAAAGTTATGCATTTACATAAAACTATAACAAATGTTGCAGCTGGCGAAGGGGTGGCTAATTTCAGCCATCAAATACTGTTTTGGATGACAATTACTCATCCTCAGATGTCTTGAATGTTTTCCTTTCAGCGTTCCTCGACGGGAAACAGGTGATTCCAAAAATGCTAGCCACTTACTTTTGCTGGAAGCCTATGAAGATACACTTTTCAAAACATGAAAATTATCTAAAAATTTCCATCAGAAAGTATCAAAAGCTTCATGTGGCACAGTCCAAGTCTTCTTTAGTTCTTTAGCTGTACACTTAATGCTTCTTAAACAGTTTTATTTTGACTGGAAAGCTACTAAATCCAACACATCCGGTTCAGAGCTCCATGTCGTGTGCGTAGCCAAAAGTTGACTGGACACGCGGTTTGAAAATTTTAACTCCACAGGCTTCCAGGAAAAGTGCTTGGCAAGCACTTTTTAATAGCCTATTTATGGTGGAGGAACATGAGAGGGGAAAAAAATAATCTTCAATTCAAGACGTCTAAGGGTGAAAATTGATAGACAAAACATAATTTTACAAGGAAGTATAGCTTTAATGTAAAGTACAAGTCCAACTTAAATAACACTTTCTATAATACAACGTAATGTTGTCTTTAATTTACCCGTCCTCATATGGCGACCACCCACGGTTTTCCACCCCATGCATAAACAGTTTTTAACTGTAGTTCTAAGACAGATAAATGTTTTTCTCTAGTCGTGATTGTTTGTGTGATAAAGAAACAAAAAACCCTGCGAACATTGTGATTCTCCCATCAAGTAATCACTTGTCTTATTGCTTCTTCATTGTGCCAAATGTCCTTGAGTCTGGCGTAAATATGAGCAAAAGATTATCAATTATCTCTTGCTACACCTATAACAAAGTATCTGTTCACTTCAAGCGTGCAGAGCTTAATTCATAATCAAACAGCAAGGAGACGCAGACAGAGTGGAGTGGATATTCTCCTGCCAATCAAATCACAGCTTCAACTGTTTGTTTAGAGTGAAAGTCACCTTTCCAGATGCCTGAATGCCAGCTCTTCTGCCACCCACACACACACACATATAAACACACTGCCTACATGCATATAAACACACAAACACACGTGCATTATACATAACTGCACGTATACCTCCTACTCTGAGCAGTGTGAGGAACCTTCTGTCAGTTTACACTCATCAAAGGGTATTGAGATGACACTGAGCGGAGCATTTCTAAAAGCAAACAATGTAATATGTCTTGCATGATTCTCTAATGAGCTTGGCAACGGATTTCATATCACAAATTGTACTAACATGCACACAGACACAGATGCACACCAACCCACGCGCGGCAACTACTTGCTTTCCTTCACCTCCAAGCATCTTCCACAAAGCAAATACATTTTACCCTGCACAGTTTTCTGTGAGACATTTGACAAATTTGCTCTCGCTTTGTGCTATTTTTTTACTCGCAGACCCCGGAGCATCCCACGGGCGATGAAATTGTTAAAATAACAAACACTGGGTCCGTGTCCAGCCAGCTTACTGTCGGACTCACCATCCACCGTCAAACTGCACGTCACTGTGCTTTCACATGTCAGACTTGACAAGCTTCCGACAGCTCCCCTCTGAAGGGACTTTCTGTCAAATCTGACATTTGCCACCATTAAACATCATCCACGCCCTGTTGCTTGTTGAAGAGCTCAAGTGTGTGATTCAAAGGACGGGGTTCACTTCCACCTCGTGTAAGCCACAAAAAGGCCTTTGGTTGCCAAGCAGACTGATGGAATATTGTGGCAAAAGAACAGAAGGTCTCGTACAAAATGGGAATTCAGTGTTGTTATCTGATGGTCAGGTCTGCCAAGTAATTACAGAGAGGAAGTAATGGTTGAGCTGAGTGGGTGGGTGGGGTCCTTTAACCTGGCAATTAACCACATGGAGGGACACTCATGGATGCAAACTGCACCGCCCACCTGGAAAACCGTCACATGTTCGCCGGGTAATCAACCATACCGACGTGTCACCAGTGCACTATTTAGAGAACCATCATATCCGCACACACACGTCCTTTGGTGCCATCTTGACACATTTTGAATATGACACCACTTTCACATCTGCTGTCATTGATATTCAAGCCAATATGGCAAGAGAATGGCCACTGTGGTGATAAAGTGGAATCACATGTGTACCTTAGCCATTCATTGGACAAATTCACATATTAAGTATTCATGATGTGGCTGCTGGCTCTTGACCTCAGTCCCGTTTCTTATAAAAAGCAGAGGTGCCATAAAGATTTTCCATCGGGAGCTCATTTCCTTATAAAGGGGCTTGAAATGTTTGAGTGTGAACTAGCTGTCCCATAAGGAAGCAGGTCAGCTGACAAATGAGAACGGATCATAGGTGACACCCTGAGAGAGGGAGCCCTGGACACCCCGGTCCTCCTCTGAGCCTGTCAACAGTCTGATAAATACATGTGGCGGATCAGTAAGAAAGAATATATGAAAGGAGACCAATTCTTCCTGTACTGCCTACTTGTGTGAGTCCTGCCAACATATGCGACATTAATCAAGTAAGAAAAGAATTGTTTTCTCTCTACAGCATGGCACAAAAAATAAAAGTTCATCTGCGTCTGGGGCGAAGGGAGGGGTAATGTTGTGTGACATTCTCTTCATATCGCTGAGCTAGAGGTCACCTCTCAGCACTGAGAGAAAAGAGAGGAGGGAGAAAAATAACGCTCTCCATCTCTCACCTGCTCGCCCACTGTGCCCACACTCATCAATCCTCTCCCCCTCTCCCTGTTCCTGTCCTTCCATATATCTCTCCTTGTGTGACACACACAAAGTAACAGTGTGCCCATAACATATATTGCTACCTTTGCCAGCAGCACAAATTGACTCACAAAGCCAGTGCTTTTGATTATGACATGACCTCATCAACATCACCCTCAATAATTACTGCTAGAAATAAATAGAACTGCACATGAGCCATAACGGAGAATGAAAATGCAAAGCAGGACTCTTACTGCATTTTTCCCAGCATGCTTTGGTGTTGCCACTACTTTTACTAGTTAAATTTACTCTATGCACTTAATACGATCAGTGGATAAGTGAGTCAAGGACCTTAAATCTGATGTTTTAAAATGAGACAAGAACAATCAGTGTTTGGTGTTTTAACAAAGAGCCACTCACTTTAAATTGCATTTCTGAAGCTATTTGTAGGAGTGGACTTGATAAGTAAGTGTTGATGTGTTTGTTGGAGCAACAGTTGCATTTGCGCAAATGGCGTGAGTCACATTAGATTGACAGACTACAGTACAATTAGAGTCTCCCCACATGATAAGTTGTGAATCATCTGCATTCTTACAGCTCCTCTGAATCACTGACATCTCATGGAAAAATAGTAATCCCACATCTTCCGCATGTGCAAAATCATCTCCAAAAATACAGTGGGTTGACGGGAGGCAGATCCTATCAGCCTTGTGAAAGAACTCAAATGAAATCATCAGTTCAACGGAAAAGTTTTTAATGTTTCTTTTAAAGATTGTGCAACGATCATTAATTATCTACCACTTAATGGCCTCTACCAGAGTCCAGCATCAATCTTGTTTATTACTCTTCAATAGTCCTGACCTTTTGATCCCCAAAGTACAACTTATGGACAATAGCCTAGACCTGTGAGTGAAATACAATCAATACCTGGAGAGCTTTGTTTCTCTGCACTACATGACAGACCACAGAGCAGGTCCAGAAAAGAAGATGGAGACTATGAATGGAGGGAGGAAACTGACAAAGAAAGACAGATGACTGACAGATAGGGAGCACACTCTCTCAACAGGGAAGATGATTCAAGTCAAGTGCAATGTTGGGAACTCCGCCTCTGCATGAGGCCGAGTGCATGAGATGACTATATATCACTCCAGCCACTCACTGCAAAAAAACTATCTGTCTGGCCCACAATAATGGAAAGGCAAAGAGTGGAAATTAAAACAGCAAGAAACCAAGGATAAGAGAAATGCTAAGCTGGATTACATGGAGGGAGATAAAAAACAAAAAAACAGAAAAGGCACTAAATCAATGGCAAACACATCAAGGTTCCTGCAAAGGACATATTTCAAATGTAAACAGCAGCAGACACAGAAACAAGATGATGACGAAGGTCAAGCACATTCGACGACATCTGAGGAATGGTGTCCAGGTGGAAGCCGTTCGTTTGGCAGGGCCAGGATGTAGCCGTAATTAGCTTCATGCCAACCATCCATCTACCTTGGGCTAGATATGTCTGGCGACTGAGCATCTCATCGGCGTAATTCCTCAAATGCCAAATGACTTTAGCTGCTTCCCCAAATTAATCTTGTTGCAATTTGTGTCTTTGACAGGTTGCCAGGGTGTTTGTTTTGTTAACTATAGAGCAAGCGGGCCTGTAATCCGATCATTACAGGAGCCAGCATGACTAAAAATACAACCTAACCAATGCAAGGCCCATTAACAGCGCAATAACACTCAGTCCCTAAAGGATTTAGTTTCATGATAACAGTTACTTGTAATCTAACCCAGTTTGTGGGTAAATCTAGCCTTCTGTTGGAGCTGAAAAGAGCAAGACTATTCGTGTACTGGACAGCAATTATCCGCACTGATGAATATGCAGTAGAACTGCACTGTACTAACTGAGAACAGCTCCAAGAATTCTGGATACAAGATACAGAAGTTTAATTGAAAATGTCCAAGAAGCTTGAATTACTTTGGACAGTCAAATCCAGTGTAAATTATTGGCATTTAAGAGGAGTGTTTTATGCCATTTCAATCTATCTGACTAAAGGGTCATTTAGTCCTCTAGCATAAACAAATAAGCTGATGAAATGTCAAGTTTCTCCCTGTTAAGTCTCTCAGGAAGACATTCTACTCTTAGTCTGCAGTTTCAAGGAGAACAATCCATTTTCAAATTCTCTGCCGGGTTGAGCCTCTTAGCCCGCCCACGTGCCCTGCCATTGGCATTCAATAATCTGCCCGATGAGGAAACATTAGCTGGCATGTGGTAGAAGAAATAGAAGAAGAGGAAGAAGAAGAGGGGGGTTGGATAGGGTGAAGCTGGTAGAGGATGGGCGACTGAGTGATTTGCCTCACATCCAGGTCATTAGATAAGCCTTTCGGTTTCCCCCTTGGCAGATAAAGGCCCCTACATTACAGTTATCGTTGCAGACAGATTATAGACTCGACCCTCTCTGTAAATACAGGATGATGCTGGATAGGCCTTCACTACACAACTGCCATTAGGAATGCTGGGCCTGCACTGTTCTCCACTGCAATCAATTCAGTTCACAGGCACTTTGAGCTATCACATTCACTTGACTCTCAGTGAGTAGATATTGACCTCAACTGTCCCTTCATCCCA
>JAPQLA010000016.1:3587919-3599348 GCA_029822935.1 Naso vlamingii
TCAGGAAAAATATAAACAATGAAATCACAGAAAGAAATTAAATAATTTAAGACCTAGAGTATGACCCCAAGGATTTGGTTAACCTTTATACCACAAATCATTACCATAAAAATGTTGGCACATCAGTTTGTCATTGACAAGACACCAAGAACATTCTTTCATATCTCATGCACAACACAGGTTATCCCTCAATCATACATTGACTTTGAGGATTTGTGCACTTGTAGGTGTAGGCTTTGAAGAAGATGTGGATAGCTACTGGACAACCAATGCAGTACTGAGCACTGAGGGAGATGATGTGTGCTGATAGTGTCTACAGAGGCCCCGAACATCCATTTGACCACAGAGAGCTATGTAAGGCACCTCTGCTCGTCTGACACCCAACTGATTGATTCAGATGCCAGATATTCTGAGCAAGGGAGATAAAAGAAAAGGGAACGAGGTAGGAAGAGACAGACAGACAGACAGACTGACTGACTGACAGACTTAAGTAGGGCTTGTTAGTGAAACACTAAAAAATGGAAAGACGTGCAGAATCACGCTGAGGAATCAATAAGCCTTCTGTCAAAGTAATGTGTGTACAGGGTGTTGAAAAGGGGCAAGGGAAATAAATACAGGAAAAAAGAGGGGAAAAATTGCAGAGGAAAAAGCTCGGGTTGGGGAACATCAAAGGAATCATCAGTGTGAAACTCTGCCTTGTCCCTGACAGCTTAGGCTAAGAACAGCGCAGCAACTGATGCACCACAGAGCACTGAGCCAAAGACATATACTGAAGAAAGTAGGACAAAATAAGGAGTGTTCGGGCAATTATCAATGGATTTTGTCGAGTACACAATGTACCATGACACATAACGTGAGATTTAGCATCTCAACAACCAGTCAAGGCCATTCTCTTTTAGTTGCTGCCATCATGCGTCAACAATCACTATGGGTGGTGATTACATGAATTTAAATTGGACACAGTTCAACACATCAGTAGACCCAAGAGCTTGAAAGGCAAGTAGCAGGACCCAGCTGGCTGGGGATGTGCTGCAAAAAGCCCAGAAGGGAACAGCTTCTGGAAACATCCTATGCCAATTCGGCGACATGAATCGAGACGCTAGTCTACGGGGAGCTGAGGCAGTGAGGTTGGTCGCCAAGGCCTGGCTCCTCTCAGTCTTTCCAGTCATGACAGAGATCAATAAATGGATGAACCAATTGCCTGGGCTTATGTACTCAACTTAGAGCCCACTGCCTACATAAATCAACCCCTTGAAGGAAATTAACTGCCACTGACCCCTTAAGTCCATGTCATTCCTCCAAGCCAAATTCACACATGTGCTTTTGCATGTCATTCAGCAAGATCACTGGTCGATCATTAGCCAATCACTTTGAGAACTGTCTGAGAGAAAGATATTGTTAACAGATGATCTTACCATGGCCCCCACGTGTAAGAAAGGGCATCCGGTTGATGGCAATGGGCACAGTGCCATGCTTGTTGTGAAAGTGGTGGACGTGGTGGGTGGTACTCAGAGAGGAGGAAACTCTGGCAGCCACAGCTGGGCAGGGGAACACCAGCAGCGCCAGAGAGAGTACCAGCCTGAACAGAAAGGCCGGACTGGCCCACACTGCAGGTGATGCCGTCACTGGCCTGGGTACCAGAAGCAAACCTCCATCCACCTCCACTTCCACCTCCTGCTCCATTGGGGCAGGGCCCAAAATGAACAGAAGGCCCCTCCCCCTCATACGACACAAACAGGAAGTGAGCATCTCAAATGAATCCAGGGCCCATGATTCCCTGCTTTCCAGCGCGGGAGGAAAAAAACAAAAACAAAGAAAACACAGGTTTAAAAAACAAGCCAAGAAAGAAAAAGATCCTTGTTTGAAAATCCCAAAAATGATTGGAAAGAGAAAAAAAAGGGTGCAGAAAAAAAATTACAAAATCCTTCCTGAAAAGAAAGACCCCAAAATCCTCATACAGTCTGCTGTCGATATCCAAAAGCTTCTGATTGGATCCTTGAGAACCAAAACAACTTCCACTCCTCCCCTAAATCAATTAAACCTTTTGTATGAAACTTCGTTTGCTTAACAGGCAACTTCCTTGGCTCCCAAAAACAATCACAGTTTAGCAGCACAGATTTAGCAAACACATGACTCCATCTTAGCTCCCTGAAAAATATATTGTGTACAGCTCTTTGAGTTAATTGTTCGACAGGGTTTTCTTTCGCCTTGGGGAGAGCTTTAGAGGGTTTCTCCACCCATAATCCAAGCCTCCATCGCAAAGAAAAAGACTCCCGACATCCCTTCGGAGCTTTTTTTGGAGACAACTTAAATGGAAGGCAGTAGAAAAGAAAAATACATAAGAGTTAAACCAGGGTGCAAAAGGGAGAGGCAAAGAATAAGAGCAGAGGCAAGGACGCTACAATGAAGGGGCAGCCAAATCCTGTTTCAGGGCTCTGAATCCCTGAAGGAGATCCGAACCCGTGCAGTCTGCAGCCGAGAGCGGGAAAACAAGAGATGGATAAACAGAATACAGGACTGGCAAGAAAAAAGGGTTGGCAAGAAGGAGGGCAAAACGTTGTGCTATTTCCAAGTGCGGCAGTGCTGGATTCCCTCTCCTCTTTTCTGACAAAATAAATCAATATGGGTCATGGAATGAAGAGCAGCACCAAGAAGACACCTTAACGCGATTGAACCATAACCAAAGCTGTGAACCAGCATCAAAGCAGTTGATGTCCAGTTCAACAATCCTCAAATCCTTAGACTTTTAACCAAGCTCCGTCCCACTTGTAATTGCTCTTCACCCTTTGAGAATCTGATTCCTTTTTCTCTGCCCCTTCAAACACTGCTTTCCAGGGTGGGAGGCAGATGAGAAGCAGTCTCTCTTCCTCTCCGTGGGGCTCCGACACAAGGTGCTTCTTCTGGCTTGCTGAGAGTCTCTGACGATGCTGCTGCCGCTACTGCCGCTGCTGCCTCTGCTGTGAAATTCATGCTAATTGAATCAGAAGCTGCAGCAACGAGCGCATCCTTCCTGCCCGCACAGTTCTCCCCTCTCCTTTTCCTCCGATCAAGTCAGCCAACCGCCCCAACTGCACACACGCACAACGCTGTACTGAGCAGGGCAAAAACCAAGAGTAAGTGGCAGAAATAGAGCCCGAAGGGAAAGGTGGATACACTTGGATCCTTTGAATGCACAAACGGTGACTATGATACATAGGGCAGAGCACAGACAGAGAGAGAAAGAGAGAGTGTTTGTGTGTCTGGTTGGAGCAGCAAGAGAGCGAGAGAGGGAGTGAGAGAGAGAGAGAGAGAGTGGGAGGGGAATGAGTGGAGAGAATTGAAGGAGGAGAGCACGCACACAGGAATGATGGTGGGCACACATGGATGTTGTGTTTGTTGGCTGCACATACATATACATTATTCAATTTTGTGTTAACCAACAGATAGGCTGCCAGTAAGCACATTCAATGGAGTAGGTCAATTACATACTTATAAGTGCGTGTGTGTGTGTATGTGTGTGTAAAACTGCAACTCAATGCACAATCACAAAAAATAAATATAAATTTAAAAAAACAAGTACCTGATGAAGAATCCAGTCATACAGCCATTCAAGAGGAGGAAGTGAGTATCAGACAGAAATGAAATTATTTATTACCTGACGAATTTAATAAGGAATATTCCCCTCTGTTATCTGCACAGACACATTTCCAATGTTTTGTTTCATGCATCCACACTTCTTTCTTCTCATTAATCCTCTCCCCCTTTTGTATTTGGACCCCTTTGCACTCTCAGCACTAAGCACACCTTTTAAGCCTTTCTCCTCTCACACCATGTATACACACCACATTTTCGGCTATTTTGTTTTTGTAGGGACATAAAAAGAGTGACATGTGAGGATGTCTGCGAGAGGAGCACAAGGAACAAAGAAAGCGAAATTGCGAGCAGGAAAAAGATTTCCAACTCTGGTGTATACACTAGATTGCAAGAGGAGAGGAAGTTTTGGAGACAGAGGGGCAGAGGGAAAGAGCCAGAAAGAGAGAAATGGAGGGAGATCGTGCATCAGATAAATCATGGCAGATAGAGATCTCAGCTGGGACAAGAGCTCAGTGCTAGAAACAAGAGGAAAAGTAAGTGAAGGTATTCTGCACTGATTGAGAAGAAAGACTTCGGACTAGGATTCATTTACTAACACACACACACACACACGTGCACAAAAAAAAGCAACTCTGCCAGGTGGAAACATCCCACAGGAGACAAGAGATGCTGTCATGGTGAAGGAGATATGACACCCAGGGTGACTTGGACACTCATCCTGATCATGCACCAAGATTCAACTGCCAAACTTCAAGAAAGGATTACAGATTCTCAAAAAAAAAAAAAAAGAAAAAGATCCCCAAGCAATCCATTAAAATGTATGCGGTCTAAAACCAAAAGCTAGTGCGTTCTCTTTCAGTTTACGTCTTTCCTCTGGGGTGCTAAGATGTTTAGCAAATCTTTCTTTGAAGCTGGAGTAAGGCAAGCATGAGCCCATACTGAAATCCATCTATAGGGATTTTTCCATAATTCACTGATAATTCGTTCATTAATCAATAAACATGCAAACTGTGGTAGACAAAGCAACAAACTCTATAATGCAATGCGATCTAATCCAATAAAGTGCAATAAAAAGATGACAGCCTAGAATTATGCCGTTATTAATCAGAACCTCTCTACCATGTTCTTCTCAAGAAAGTCTTAATTAATTCTAGCTTTGTAAAGCTCCCACACTGTATACTCAGGAACACGTCTACTTAAAAGGCAGTAATATAACAGTGCTATTGAATTTGACCTTTTCGGCCAGACAAGTTAATGGTCGAATGAACAAACCTTATAATGAAGGTTGTCTCTCTGAGAGGTTTCATATTTATTAAATTAACCGTAATGAGGACGATGTGTAGGAGTTGATTTCTTTCATTTTATATTCGTACTCCTCAAGTGCACTGGTCTGGATAAAATGATCTGCCAAGACTGTTTTCTAAAGTCTATTCATTTGAAGTTAATTATGTTGTACAGGTGTTTCTGCTTTTCGTGTCAAAACCCAGCATGTGTCCTTTTCTGTGTACTTACCCTATTTGTCTCAAACCAGACGGATATCGATCTCCTGCATAGTTTTGCAGGAAATTCGGAACGACTGACTGTAAATTTTTCATAGACACATTGTAAGAATTAATTCACTGTATAATGTTGTGATTCTTATTGGTTTCCTTTTGCGCTAAGCTTTGACCAACAATTTCTTTTCGTTTTACCCGTTTATACAATGAGAATGTCTCTAATCTCTTACATATCTACATTATCCATATGTTGTCAAACAATTGCACAAATGTCTCAGTTTTGTATCATGTTATTATATGTACAGGTAACACTGACAAACATCATCATATCTTGATTAGGTTGCCTGATTTAATCAGTGAGCAAAGCTGCTCTGATCGAACCCATACTGGCAAAAATTAATTGTATTTGCCACTAGAGCAAATACGGGAAGGAAGTGCACTAAGCACAAATTAAACAAAGAAAAAAAAGGAAATAATTGGAGTATACATACAGGAAATATCATCAACAAACCAACATTTTTTTTAAAGAAACCATTTGCCACTTTTTATAAACATAAATTATATGTAAAACCTGCTGTTTTGTTATGAGACTGTCATTGACACCGAGGTGTTTCCTTCAGAGGACAGTGTGTGGACTGGGACCTCATTATGATGAAAAACAGAGGACTGTCAACACCTGCTGCTCCGCTCCCCTCCGGCACAGGAAAAACAAGGAATACAGAGCACACAAATAAACACAGGTGAAGAATCAGTCCACACACATGACTTACGTAGTAAATGCACTGCACGCTACAATGGTGCCACCGCTGTATGATGCAACACTCATATCCCAGAGGTTAAAAGTCTTGCACTTAAGAATCTAAATATTCCCCCAGTGAAGCTACAAACACCAAAATCCCGCAGGGGAAGTGAGGTCATGGATGGAGGAAGTGGAATTAGTTTACTGACAGAAGTGAGATCAAAGCCTTTCATCTACAGTCTAATCCAAAGGAAACCTTCTTGGCATTATACATCTACTTAATTAGACCCTACTACTCAATGTTCAAAAGTGAAGATGACAGAAAGCAAGTGAGAAAGGAGTCTCCTTTTTTTCAAGAGAGCAAACTAAAAAGTGGCCACATGTACATAATGTACAGAGCTATTTAAAGGGCACCAGCAGCATTACATATGACACCCAAGGAGGAAGTAGAGAAAGGCTTGGATTTTTCCGCTGGGTGAGGTCAGGAAACTAGGACAAGCTGAATCTCTGTGCTCATGCAGCGGGGGAAGGCGAAACACAAAAAGCAAGTCATCAATTTTTAACTACCGTCTCCTGTTTGTGCTATTCAGTAGCTTTCTTCAGCACCGAGCCCCTGATGTTAGCCGCTTATGTAAGTGCACTGTTGGGAAACTTACTCCAGACCTAGACCCAATGTTGGACACTTATATAAGTGCACTGCTGGATACCACAAACAGGGAAATTACCCTGTTTGTCTGGACTCCAACACAGACACTCAAACAATAGTTTAGCATTAGCATGGCTGACTGTCGGCTACCATCTAGTTGTAGCAGACAGGCTATTGAAATCTACTTTCAAGCCTTTAGTGGAAGCATTAACAGGCCTCATCAATTTATAGACTTTAGATTTAAATGGAATAAATTCATTAGAGAGAGAAAAATATATTATTAATTTTTTAGGTTTCTTAATCAGATATGCTCTTATCCTTGCCTATGTGACAATACATGGCCCAACAATGACCAAAAAGTAGTTGTGCTGTTTTGATTAAATTTATTTTACAGTTAAGCATTTCCTGGAAAATGTTTGAAAAATATTGATGACTCATCCTGCACTTGGGGGCGTATATTAATTTTGCATCCAATAAAATTCTTTCTCGAATATTCCTTTCCCCTCCATGCCCTCCCCTCCCTCTGTTACATAAACGCTGTCAGTTAGCAACCGTCATGCAGGACGCACGTCGCGGGAATGAGCTGCTCTCTCTCTCTCTCTCTCTCTCTCTCTCTCTCTCTCTCTGGCCGTAGAGAGCGGCTCGAACATGTACGGCCTCACTCCAAAACCTAGTGGCTCTTCTTCCTCCCTTTCATCCCTGTCTGAGTCACTAAAATCAGCTGGATTTGGTGACGATGGTGGCGAGAAGTCCTCCACAGCAGAGAGAAAGCTCTCCTCGTGGCTGTTTTCCACGTTGACGCTGCTAGCTGCTGTCAAATTTAAATTTTGCGGGGGTGTAACGCACATTCAGCGTGACTGGCTACTCTAAAAGCGGGTCATTATCTGCCACATGTCCCACCCTAACTTATCATTTTTACAGGAAACACGTAAATTCACAGGAATAAATGGCACTGTGGCATCTGTTTCATGGGGTCTTTAAGAGTCGGTGCAGCTAGAGACACACCATCTTTATCATTTGCTCAATTTTTCGCTTCATTCGATTTGCTTTATCATGCTGCCCTGAGATGTATTTCTAAGTCAGCATACAGGACACGTCATTGCACTCTGTGTAACTCAGTAGGTCGGCCTTCTCTTACTATCCACAGGAGCAGCACTGGTATGTTTTTCTATACAGGGCTCTCCTGGGTCATACCTTTGTACATTTGTTCAAAATTTATTTTTGCTACTGACTCGTATAACCTCAGAGCCAATGCTTGGTTTTGCCTTACGGTGCCATTTGTACAGACTGAATTTGGAAAAAGAAGTCTATATTATTTCAGCCCATGGTCGTGGAATGACCTGCAGTCTCACCTTAAAAGGGCCTCTTTCATCTCTTTATCCAGTTTTAAACAGAATTTAACTGAAATATTTCCCAATAGCTGTACCTGCTTTGATGCCTAGCTGTGCTGTTTTTTAATGCACAATGGTGGTCTTGTCCTGTGCTGGCATCTCGGTGTTGTTAGTTCTGTTTATTGTTTGTTTTGTGATTTGTATTGTATTGGATTATATGACCACATTGTGTGACTCTCTGCCTTCTCTGCCAGATCCCTTTGGTTAAAGAGGCGTACTGTTTCAACAAGATTTTAATCTGGTTAAATAAAGGTTTGAAATAATAATAATAATGATAATAATAACAGTCTCAGGAAAAAGGCTAAGTTCTTCTGGGAGATGATACCTGCCAAGACATAACACAATACAGTAGCTATCTTATTGCTAAAAATTTTCTAGTTTACTCAGATTGTACTTTTAAAACTTTTAAATTGGATAACACTCTCCTGCAAAAAAACTAATACATAAATAATATAACAGTGTAATGGCCTTCCATTACATATTTTAGCATTTTCTTAGCTGAAGCCAGTATTGTCAAGAGGACATTGTTTGTGGCTACCTAAATAGCCAACATAACAAATACAGTCATTATTAATGTGAGTATTTTCAAATGCTGGAAGAGAGACGGTAATGGGCATAAAGTAACCCATATGAGGTAGTACGCAAATTATGGACACAACCACCAACCACAACCTTGTTTCTGAGGAACTGAGTGGTCATAAGTTGACATTCATTGTTTTTGCTTTAAAAAGAGTACAAGATCTCAAAAGGTTGCCTAGTCAAGAAAATGTAATAGATATTCTTGAGTATTTCAACATCAAAAGGTTATGTCTTTCCTTGAAAGTACAGTGTCAGATATACACTGAACATTCACAGGCTATTGTACTGTAGAGGGCCAGCAGCCAGACTTTGGCTTGTAAAGTAATTCATACTGTTTATTTACTTACTTGAGTATGCTGCCCTCGCAGAGGTTTGGTAATTAAAATCTATTGGTTTTCTACCAACCTAGCATCAATTATCCAGCCGGTAATCACATGCATACATTTGCCCAACAATGCCTTCAAAGAAAGCCACAGAACGGAGCGCTGTGAATGGAAGCAAAATATTAAGCCATCTATACAGAGCTGATGGGTCCATTAGAGTACAAAGTTCTGCACAAAGGAACCCACTAATAGCATTGTGGCTTCACCAGCTTTGAAAACGAAGAATATCTACTTAAATGAATGCATCTCTATTGTGCATAATGATGCCAGGGTTACAGGAGCTGAGAGGGATAATGAAAGGAAGGTTTAACGCCTTTAAAGACTCCATGCAGGAAAATGAGGGTTAGATGAAAACGAGCTGACCAGGATGAAAGCCGTTCAGGAAAAATGTGGGGAGAGTATGTTTAGTAATTAGAGAGGAGGGATTAAAGGGAAACATGCATGTTGTGGGAACGAGAAGCTCCAGCTAGGTAGAAGAGAGGAAAGATAACTAGCGAGGGGGATGTCGTCTGTTTCGCTTGGATAAAGGAGCAGGCTGCACGCATCTTAATCAAGGGAAATGATATATCCTTAAGGGGAAAATACGGGGACATCAAGGAGATCGGGAAAAAATATTAATCACTTACTCGTCTCTTTCCCTCCGTCTTCCCATTCTCATCACCATAAAAGCCATTTTCTCTGAGATTTCATTAACAATCTCGCGCCGAATGACATTGTCTGCCATTCTTACGTTGGCTCTCCCTGTCCCAGTTGATTGGGTGTTTGGTATTTCCAAAAATCTGATGTCTATCTGTTGGTTGAAATGTTTAATATTTAAACAGCACAGATATGGTTTGCCCTTCAGGGTGCTGTAACAATCCCTAATTACCTGAATCAGCCTTTTTTTTCCACCCACAGTCAAAATAATTTACTGTCTTGACAACAAAGGAACAGATAAATCCTGCCACGCCGCAGGGTGAGGCCAGGGTCAATGGTCCAAACAATCTCCTTGTTCAGTTTTTGACTGCTCAATAACATACAGATCAGTACAGAGCTCGGGTGGTGTGGGGCTTACTGTAAAGAAATTGTGTCGTTCATAAAAGATGTTAAAAATAGCACGTATTTGAGGCTTTAAATGAAACCCTTAAGACATTTATGCTTCAAACAGTGTGAAATAATAATTGCAGGCAGTTGTGTTATTTAGATGAAGTAGCTTACATGGATATACAACATTGTGTTATTACAAATCTCTCACACTTAGGGTTTGGAATCAAGAACTAGTTCCAAGAAATTTAAATTTCAAAATTGCTGATCAATTTCTAAATAAATTCCACTCAGTTTAAATAAACAGTGTATTGCAAACACCCATAGTGTATCTACCAGGAACCTGTGGGCAACATTCACTTCAAATTAGCAAATGCCACTTTAAAAACACTTCACCTGGACAGCATTGGACGCCTCCATCATTTCAGTATAAAGTACACAATGTAAACCCCAAAATACTATCCAGGAAACTAGTGTTGTAATACTAGGGATTGGTCTTGGTCTCCAGACTGGTCTTAAGACCACTTTTTGAAGGTCTTAAACTCGTCTTGGAATTGAATGCATTTTGAGTCAGTCTTGTCTCGGTCTTGGACAAAGTGGACTCAGGATTTTTAATCAAGACCAGTCAACAGATTTATTTCTTAACATAATGACTGTGATTGGATGTATAACTGTCTTCCTCAAATGCAGCCAATAACACAAGTCATTTATAGTTTGATTTAAAATATGGCCACCATGATCACAGAGAATTCATTAGCAAAACAGCATACAAGAGAAAACACTTGGCAGAGTGCAGGTTCTGCAAGGCAGTGCTTACTGAGACAGCTGGGAAAACATCAAACTTCTACTGCTACCTTGAAATCAGAAGAATTTTTTTTAAGGTCTTGATCTTGTCTCGGTCTCAGCACATTCTGGTCTCAGTCAAGTCTTGGCCTCAGTTAGTTTTTTCACCTAACAATTTTCTGTATATATTACTTCACACAACTCTGCTGCAAGAGAATATTACTATAGTAACATTGCATGAACAGGGACCTTTTTTTCTCTTCTTTGACAGCGAGCACAATTCAAGTCCTTCAGTCACTATTATGTTTAAACAGCCATGTTACCGCTGACTCAAAAAACTCAACCAGCGTGCACTTTCTCTGCGACTGCTGCAGTGAGCTGGAACTTCCCTTTGCACACCAGAATGCCAGCGCACAACAAACCTCCCCTAAGGAGGCGGGCTGCAGGACTGTGAACTTTTGTCACGTTCACGTTCTGCCCAATGTGTTCACACGATGCTGATTGAGCCTATCGCAGCCAGATTACTTTGCATTTGCAGTATATTGGAGATTGGTCTGCCAGAGGTGAGGAGGGAGCAACAAAAGTGACTCAGTAGGCTACAAGAACTGGTATAGCATTATAATCATGTTGATAGTGTTGGTGTTATTACTCTCACTGCCAAAAGGGGTTAATAAAAAAAAAACTGTACACTGCAGGTGTAAGTAAAAGCACCTACACCGTACCGTAAACTGCGTTAAAATGTGATTTCAGGAAAAGAATATAAGTTTGACGGCTTATTTTTAGATTATTATTACCCAGGGCAGGATTTTGGTATTG
>JAPQLA010000016.1:3650902-3663772 GCA_029822935.1 Naso vlamingii
TGTGTGTGTGTGTGTGTGTGTGTGTGTGTGAGTGTTGCGCATGAGCGTACCCTTACCTTTGAGTGTGTGAGTGAAAGCCAGTACAAACACTAAAGTCTCTTGTTAAGTCGGAGTGTGAAGGATTTTATTGAAATGAAAGTGTTAGGTGAGATTCTTCACAGCTGAGCACGCGTCATTAAGAGGTGATACTTTCTGATAAATGAGTGACGCTTTTTTTGGGGTTGTTACCCTTTTATTCCTGTTTCATTATCGCATCTCGTCTTTGACAAGGAGATGGCTAAATGAAGTGGAGTAAAGCTTTCGAGCCTGTTTTAAGTTTAGGTAGACAAATCTGTCAGTCAAAGGAAAAACAAAAATGCAAACATACAAATTTTAACACTGTGCAAGGAAACAAGGAGAGCACTTAAACAGTATTTATTGTTTTACTACATTAAGAAAAATAACATGGTAGTTGTGATTTATCTGCCCTTGATAGATCTTTGATGACGAATGACGGCGACTCCAAATTCAAACTGTAGTTGCATATTACAGATTCGGATTCTTGTGCGGTGGTTTTATTAGTATTCTGTGTGAGAAGGGAAAAATCTGGAAAGCATGGATGGCTGGAGAATGCAAAATGGCGCCCTCGAAATCTGTCTCCCTCCCTCAGCCACTATCGCATACACACTTGCAGTGGACTAGTTTGTTCTCTAACAGGCTAATTGGCATGTAATCAGTGGCTTACCTTAACCGCTGACATGCAAAACCAAAAAAACCCCTTGTGGAAAGTATCGTCTCCAGGCACCAAACACTAATTTTGAGTCATCAGCCTGCATCACATGGCGTGTTCCTTTTAATTAGGGAAGTTGTTTTCCATGTCCAGTGGCAAGGGTGGGACTGATATGGAGAGCACACAGGGAACATGTTTTGAGTGCAGGGGCCCACTGCACGCCAGATTGTCTCCGTCACTAAGGCTGCGACATGTTCCGCAGGGATCTTTGTGACCCATGAGAGCTGGTTTGTTTTTTACAACAGGCAAGTTTTTTAGCATCATGCAGCTGTGTGAATTATAGAAGCCACAACACTCAAAGGCAGTGATTATAGGGAGCTACACAAATACTAGGGATGAGATGATGCTATACTGAGGAAGTAAACAAACAAAACATATACACATATATATATAGTGCATCATTGGATATTTAATTAAAGTGCCCAAATCAACATTGTCGTTGAGCAGAATATGGCAGAGCAATACAAGTTGAAAGCTTGTTTTTAAGCACTGAAGCTGAAGCACATGAGTCAGACATTTTCAGATGCACAGTGTCTTCAAATTTCAAAGACAACAGTACATCAATGGTTTGGGGGGGGGGGGGGTTCTGGAGCAACCATATAGTTTGTTTTTGTTGCCCTCAAAAAGTTCAACTGACATATAAGATGGTGAAAAATGCAATCACAGGTTCCCCAAAATTAGCGATGCAGCCTATAAGTCCATTTCGATATGACAAGGCCGTCCAGTCTGAGTTCCAACAAACAAATCCCAAGTGAAGTCCAAGTCAGATCACAAGTCCTAATGAGCCAGATGCAGTTGTACAGTTCTGCACGTTGTGTTGAAAGGTGGCAGGTAAGACGTGATTTATCTATTTTTAACGTGAAGAAAAATAATGATGTGAGGAGAAGAAAATTGAAGCCAGACTGTAAAAGAGATGAAGGAAAGCACTGGTAGGACCGAGTGTGTAGAAAATGTCAGTTTGCAAGACTTAAGAACTAACTTGAGACTTGACACCCCCAAAAAATGAATAAATAAATTTAAAACAAAACAAAACAAAACAAAAAAACCCATCCTGTCTCAAGGTTGGACCTGATAAACATCCAGAATTGGTAGGGAAAAAAATTAAACTAAAAATTGAAACTATTAGACTAGGCTCTAGGCTTTTGAAGTACTATGAAAAAATAAACATCTTCGTAAAACAGGAGCTCAAATGTTTTGTTCTGGGGACATGTCCCAGATAACAGCTATTATGTAAGTCCTGCAAATTTAAATGAGGCAAACGACAACCCAGGCAACAGGTTGTCGGTGACGCATGGCTCTCAATATGCATGACGTGTTTTACACCAGGTCAGGTTCTCTGTGTGAGTGATGTACGGGTGATGCCTTTCGTGTCAAGAGGATCGTGTCCGTACTTGTGCTAACAGAGATAACAGTTGTTAGCACTCAGCATTAAATTTCCATCTCTACAAACTGAGCACTAATCAAACACCACCCCCATCTCATCTGTCACCGATCAGCAGAGCACACCGGAACCGAGTGATGGATCAGATAAGTCATGGGGAATTTGCACTGTTTTCCCGGTTGATGTGGCTGCCACGGTTGGCTGAGGGGCAGCGTGTGGGAGGAGGAGGAGGGGCTGTGATAGGTGTCGAGACCTGATGTGATGAGACGGGAACCATTTATACAACATCTTGAGGCTGTTTGCACAGGGCATTAATGGGTTACACACAACTGCAGTAGGCTCTTAAGGAGAGCTATTATGCTTTCCTGTCTTTGTTGACCTATAAATGTTGTTATGATGTCGGATGATTGTGTTAAATGATACCAAAGCGTCTCATACTGAGGTACGTGCATTTGGAAGTGAGCCCTGCAAGCTAGCTGGCTCTGCACGCTGTGTTTCACATTGTTTTTTTTAACAGTGTTTTTTCAGTGACGTTAATGCAAGCTGGCCTTATGTGGGCATGCCAGCTCCATGCACAGAGGCTGACAAATGCTGTATTTTTCCTCTTATCATGATATAGGTCTATATTCTAAAAAAATATATTTGGTGGAGGAAAAAAGGTGTACATGTATAGGTTTATTTTATTTTATTTCCTTGACTGTCAGTACAGTTTTTTAAAAAGGTGAAACTGGCTTTTCTGAGTAATTTACATCTCACAGTATGAAACCCAGTGCTCTCAATTATACCTCTCTCTCTCTCTCTCTCTCTCTCTCTCTCTCTCTCTCTCTCTCTCTCTCTCTGTGTATTGCAGGTCTGTTCAAATAAAATGAAAGCGAACGTTGGTGCTTTTCCTTTGTAAGCATCGTCTTATCGTGCGACTCTACTGAAGCCTCCCTGTTGTTTATCTCCTCTGCTGGTAATGGGACAGAGTAATTTCTCATTTGTAACAATATCAAATAGCAATTACAGGCCTGTGACTAAAAGCCACTGAACAATGTCCACCATCAATCATCGGAGAGGAAAAAGGCAGAGCGCGCAGAGACATTTCAGTTGCTTTATTTCCCCTGCCTCTTGCTCTGGTATTTGTGCTCAGCTGAACTTGGCCCCGACTTTACGGCTGCTTGGGTGCTGCCGTGAAAGAGCAAAAACCTGTTGCAGATGCACAGCTAATTATTTGTCTTATTTACCAAAATGTCACAATTCAAACACTGGCTTCTGAGTTTTGTGCTTTAACACACAGTCATACCTGCTTACATTAAGCACTGCTCACTCTGTTCACATTTATCAAGGCACGCGTGGCGGGTGCAGCAGTCTGTCCCTGTCTCACTAACCCACTTTAAAGGTGGAGTCGTCAGGGTTTTACTAAAAAATAAAATCTAGACATATACAAAAGTAATGCTGCTCAATCATCACTCCTGGGCCTCAACACATCGCCCTCTGCCTGTATGTTGATGTTTTGATTTTTTTCAGGACGTTTCTGGGTTGGGAAGAGGTGCGTTTCGCTCAGCAAATAAAATGACAGCGTGCCAGTGAGGTTGAGAGCGCCGCAGAGCACAGCGTCTGGACGCCCTCCAGACTGGAGAAAGTCACAGACTCAGACATAGCATGACGAACAGAAAATGTAGCCCTCTGAGGTGAACAGGCAAGCAGATAAAACTTTTAAGTCTCGGTTTGGCTCTCAGCCGCTTTGGAGCACTGAAGGAGAGGCTGGGAAGAGCGATGTGAAACTGGCCTGCTCTCTGATGGACAGGTAGGTGCTAAACACCGGTGCTAAGCTTGTTAATTTGCTAAATTATCGAGTTCTCCATTAAACAAATGCGATATCCCTATAACTTGCAGTGTAAAGTTAGGTTAGCAGTATAACATGGTCCACTTAGATACTATACCTCTGGTGTGTTGAGTCAGAAGGAGGAGCCCAGTTTGAATGTTGTGTTTACAAATGACAACCAATGAATGCTGCTGACTCCACCTTTAAGGAGGTTTGTATTTCAAAGATTTCTCAACATGGACGTGCATCAATACTGAACGAGTCATTTCAAATTTCCTATTGACTTGTTTTTCTCACACAATCTAAAGAATTCATGTTTTGAACATTCTGTGATGTTAAAATAACATCAAATAATAATTTTGATGTCAGAAATCGATCATTCCCACCTCTGGCAATTATTGACACCTGCAAAATATGTTAGCCTACATTAACAGTTTGTACACTGCATTAACTTTATGCACAAAAACTTGCTGTGCACACACTGAAAGTCCAACATTGCAAAGGTCAAATTTCACATCAGGTTACATTTTAAACATGCAGTACCTTCCCTCTAAAGCAGCGTTCACCGAGGGCTATTCTTGATTGATCTTAAATGCTCCATACCGTGAAGGGAGCAGCCGGTGTCTCTCAACTCCTCTGCCATGTATGTCTTTGACATTTTCTCCGCCCTGGGCATGTATTGACAGCCTATGTCCTCCCCACCCACACCCCACAACCCCCACCCCAATAACCATGCAACCTCCTCCTCCCCTCTCTCTCTGTCTGTCAGGCACACTGCTGCAGGTGAGGCTCATCACGAACAGACAAAGGTGTCCACCGTTAGATGGTAAGTGTGTTTGTGCCTTTCTGTGTGGATTTATGTTTGTGCGGCAGAGAAGTGACATTCCTGTAATGTCCCTCGGGGGGATTCAACATATGTAGGCACAGTACATGTCAAGCAACAAGGCTTATAGGCAAAGAACACACGCAGAATGAGAGAGACAGAGACAGAGAGAGAGAGAGTCCAGAAGGAGGATAAAATCATAGCAGGATAAGCGGGTGATCAAAGAGAAAGAAAAGGAATTGGGATTTCTTGGCATCGCCCATGAGGGATTATGCATTAGAGTGAACATTCCAGGTGTGTGTCCTGTGTCAGCGGCAGTGCTTTATGCCATTAGTGCCGGTCAAGAAGCTGCAGCACAGAACGCAAGGACAAGGACCGGCCTACAGGAAGGTCAAGCCCACACACACACACATGCTGACACACGATTTCCTCACATATGCACATGTATCTTCATGGACCAGGCTTCTGGATGCAGTGCTAAGAACCTCTGCCCGCTATGTCCCGTCTGCAGCGATGACTATTTGATGAGATTTGATGCTGGAGTGTTGTGAGCTTTATCAGAACTGGCAAGGGCACCCATGCATTTTAATGTCCTGTCTCTTTTCTACTACTTTGCGGTTGTGTCTCTCTCATTCCCGCACCCCTCACCTCCCTCTGGCTTAGTTTTTTTCCATTTCTCTATTGAACAAGCAAAGAAAGAAGGATTATGCTGATAAATTCAACAAAGACATGCTGAAAGACTGAGTCAGAGGACACAGGAAGGGATGTGTGTGTTTGAGAGTGCATGTGTGCATGTGAGGCAGTGTGTGAGCATGTGTCTATAACTGTAGGTCTGAGTGAGGGTGTGTTTGTTCATGCATTCTCGAGTGCGTGTTCCTCCGTACATGGTTCCGCGCTCTCTAAGAATTCACACTGATTTTTTTAGCACTCTCCTTGGAAGCTCACCATGTTGTCACTTGACATTTCTCACTGCAGAGATACTTGTTGGAGACCAAGACAGCAAATGTAAGTGACTTCAACTTAGAGGTTTAAGCTGTGAAAACAACACACCACTTGTCATTTTGCCAAATCTGAAGGAAATATGTTATCTGACAAAGGACAGTCTATATATATATATATATATATATAAAAAAAAACTTTTTAGAGCTGATGCAGATAACATTTTCGTGTAAGACAAAACTCCACACAGCAGGGCAAAGAAATGGATGAAAAGAGAGATTACACATACCATTAGAAAAATTATCCATTATGAGTAAAAGTCCTGAATTTGAAATGTATTTATTTAAAAGAATGCAAGCATTATGAGGCAAAAAATACACAAAGGAAATCTAACGTAAGAGTCCTCAATGCAAAAAAAAAAAAAAAAAAGGCCCATGTGAATATATTATTGTAAATTATATCATTTAGTATTACTATTACTATTATCATTATTATTTTGTGTAGGACTGAAGCTTCTGATTATTTTCATTTCATTCACTATCCATTGATTGGTTGGTTAAAATTCAGAAACAGTGATAAATGCCCATCACATTAACCCAGAGCTTAAAGTGACATCTTGACAATTCTTGTTTTATTCAACCAATGCACTAAACCTAAATTGATTAAACATAAAAAACTACTAATTACTAACTACTAACTAACTAACTAAATAACTACTAATTTAAATGCAACCCTATAAAAAGGTCAATATTTCCCCTTTTCTAAAGTAACAGAGCAAGAAAAGAAAATACTGAAGTCAAGTGTAAGTAAATATGTATGCAAGTACAGTGCTTGACTCTTGTTTTTAGCTACATTCCACCTCTGCCAAAACCACCTGAGTATTCATACGTGTGCTTTTTTTATGAAAAACATGACAACTCATGCTCTGCTCCTTTTTTTGTCTCTCAGCATCCCTGTTTACCGCTCATGTGCTCTGTGGACTTGCTTGCATTTGCCAGCATGATAACTCTAAACTCATGGGTGGATGTCACAGCTGTAGGTCTTTAGGTCACAAAACAATCTTCAAATACACAGAGAAGGGACCAACAGTCAGAATGACTCAGCTAAACAAGAAGTTGCTCTCTCCCTCTCCCAGGTCTTGTTTAAATGACAATGAGTTTGCTAAAAATGGAAGTTTCTCATTTGCGTTTTAAAAAAGTTCCAGGGTCACACGACAACCTGACAATGATGCTTGTGCACACAAAACAACAAACACAATTGAAAATGCTGTAGTATGTATGCCAGGCCAGTAGGTGGCAGTGTAACTTTGCGAAACAACACCACGCGCCTGAGATTATTTTGTCTGGATGTACATTTTGCTAGAGGAGCGCCGATAAACTCAACAGTGTCTGCAGCACAAACAAAACTCAACAAACAAGTCGTCACAGCTTTCACAAGAGTTGCGCTTTGCCAGTTCACATAGTGACGGTAAGCGTGGCGTTTTCAAAGATTACACTCTGATAGCCAATCTCAAAATTGGCATTTTCCGATCCTCAAAATGCTGTTGTTGCATACATAAAAGGCCAAACACTGACAAAAGTTTACAGTACGTTAAAGAACGTTAAGCCTTCCTTGTAGTTCCACTTTCCCTCATATGGAACACACAGTGTGTTTTGGCTTCCTCAGCATCCTGTGGTATGAAAAATAAAGAGACATAAAACAATAAAGACAGCATACCAACATTTTTCATAAGAAATAAGACCTACATATGAAATGTCTCTGTTTGTGTGCATATTTGTGCATGCTGAATTTCATGCTTTTCGTAGGATGAGAATACTGTTCATGTTCTCTGGTGTGTTCGGGTGTTTCTGCATTAGGGCAGGAATTTCATGGTGGCCACGACGGCCATGGCAGTCGTGCCCCTTAATTTTGGTCTTTTGAAAAATTTTATGTTGCACGTTATTTCGCCATTTTCCTCTCTGCTTCACTTTTATCAGTACACTGTTTAGACAACGGTGTCTGTTGTTGAGATTCTGATATATTATTGGTCAAATGCTGCAGAAACATCAAGTGATGAGTTCGAGTTCGAGTTCTATCCAGGTAAAAAACTGCTGGAAGCCATGCTATTCTGACACAAATCTATCGCTGCACAGCCTGGAGACTCAGGCTGCATGCAGACCAAATCAGATGATTCGGCGAAAACACAGGTTTTTTCATTCATTTGAATGAGCCTCGTATGTTTTGACTGTGGCGGTCGCAGTGGCTGCTCTAATAAAAAACACAGCACTATATTAGGCTGTGGCAGCCAATCACGTAAAGGGGCTGTCACCCAGCGATCAACTGCCACCCTTCAATTTGTGGAGAAACAGAGCACACAACTTAAATTCACACAATTTGTCCTGTTACTTTAATTAAGGTACACTTCCACCGCTGGACAACCCTGTAGCATTTTGCCGGATCACCTTTTTGGTCTGAATGCAGCTTTAATCGAGTGAAGAAGGAAGATAGAAGATGTGAGAAGGGATGGCAGACTGAGCAACTGAGGTAAAACAAAGTTTGATAACTTACTAGTTAGATAGCATGCAAACGAATTACAGTCAAACATTAATATTACGTTACATTTATGTTGAAAATGTTAGCTAATGCTTCTATAGTTAGCTAATTTTTTTACGTAAGGTAGAGTAACACTGACAAGCTACGTGGGGATGCTAACTGCAGCACTAATGATCCATTTATTCATTTTTCCTCAGCAACCACGTCGAACAAGCAGTTGAGAGAAAAGGTCTGCAGCTAAAAAACCGCCAAACGCTGGATGTTTATATTTGAGTGAGTGGTAATAAACTTTTGACTCAGAGAGCTTGTATAACGTTTTTACTCAGAAGGAGTTTGTATAAATATTTGTTACTATGCTAATAAACAATCTTAGGAAATAAACAGCATTTTAATAACGTATTTCACTGTCAGTTACATTATATTTTAAAAATTAATTAATCCTCATAATCCTTCAGTTTATTATATCCGTGGACTTAAAATCATTGTTTTATTTAACGGCCTTTGTGCCCTCAAAAAAGTGACAGCATCGAAGCCCTTTGCCCCTGAAATGATGAAAATCCACACCTGATCTGTAGTTTAAATGTACGGCAGCATTTCAGTATCTGTACTTGCATTTCTGTGGGTTACTGCACGGATAAATGCATCTTCATGCTCTTGCACATCTTAATCAAAATGAAACGCATAACTTTGTGTTAAATGAGCAATGGTTTCCATTTCACAGAAGCTCATTATCGCTGCCCCTTGCCCTTGCTCTCTCACACTCTGACCTGGGGACTGCTGCACTCCCAGGACACTCTTGCACGATCCTATCCCGGGATCTGTGTAATCAATATGCACTGGCTACTTTTTCAATTATGCAATTTATCTACTCCACATGCTGTCTACATCCCAATCTCCTTCCCCACAGGCTCACCCCTCTCTGTTTCTGCAGCCATTTTCTCTTTGTTTCTCCAATTTTGTTCCTTTTACATAATTATCCCCACAGTGACTGAATGCACAAAAGTGAGCCAGCTCACGTACCAGGACCTCTGCTTCTTAGCCAATGACTAACAGTCTCATTTAGGCCCATTATTAACAATTTGCTACGTGTTTGCACAGCATCCTGCTGTCACTTAATTGCCTCTAGGGTTAATTGTCATGCACAAATCAAGCTTTCGAGGAACAACTAAGGGTTTAGTCAAAACAGGCAAATGTGCTACAAAAAGGGGACCAATTTAATTTCCAAAGAGTAATATATTTTGGTATGGTGGAGTAGCTGTTGCAGAGCCACAATGAAACTGGTAATGGGTAAATTAGTTTGATTTAAACAACAGACCTGCAAATAATGCCGCCAGAAATGACTGAAACACTTCTATGCCTGGTCAATTGGAGAGCCCCCAATTTTTGGGTCACTTGTTAAAATCAGTTGATAGTTGATCCTTATATTTCTCTTACTCTCATTCTTGCTAATATTGAATCATTCTCTAAGGAGTAAAGTTTTATATAACAATTCCAAATGGCAGATGAAGTCGTCAGCACTTGCAAATAAATATTTAATACTTTCAAATGAAAACTGCAGTAATCCTGTGATATATGGCAAATTCTGAAGAGGCAGTTATAGAGAAAGTAGTTAGTTTAAGTTTATACATTGTGATCAAACACGACAAATAACATTTTATTTCACAATACAGTACAGTACAGACTTCAGCTGGCCATAAACTACATGATTTTATAAGTGTTGTTGTTTAATTTTAATTCACACTATATGAGTCAATTGGCAGCGGTGTAAAACCAAAGCTTGAGATTTACGTCCTCACACTATATGGTCTGCCTGTCACCGTCGACCTGAGTGCTCTCACTGTACATGTAAAAATGTCCCGTCAGCCGCCACGGACCATCCTGGCTATTGACAATAGTCAATAAAATTTCTTTTGAAAGCTCAGAGGCAGGTTTGTTTCCTAGCAACAATACTAACAAAGGCAGAAGTGTGCTGCCGTGATAATTTGCTCTATCGTGTTTGCTGAAACCTCTAAAAAAAAGTTGTGCCAGCACATATGGACTTGCAGATGACTTGGAATAGTAAAAGTAATGTTATGACTTGGAATTGGAGGTAAGTTAGCTACTTTTACCGTTAACTTGATAGCTAACATTAGCTTTGCTCTGATTACAGTAGTGCTCCTTTTTTTTCCCTTTTTTGTGTGTGTGTTGCCATGGCATTCAGACGCTCTGTTTGCCACTTCGGAGAGGCACAGTGAGGAAAAAGGCACTGACGTCGGTGAATTGAGTCGTAGCTCTGCTACAACTGTGCAAGAGCCTGAGTCGGCCGACTAAAGTCTCTGACATGTCAGAAGTTTATCAGACCATCCGATGGCTGTTTGGGAGCAGATATTCAGCCCTCGCTCCCCCCTGAACACTGCACGGGAAAGGAAGCCAGAATTAGTCTTGACTCTAAAATGAGTCGTGCAGCTCGATAATCTGGTCAAAAACAGGCTTAAAATGCACATTGTAGGCCCAGCATGACCCAGACCACAGCCACAACCAGTATCAGTCTGACCATAACAACTTTACCTTATCCATCATGAACTTAACTTATCCCAGGTGAGAAATGAGAAAATGAAATGAGAAATGCAAAATTCAGCAATTTGACAGAAATACATGTAAATGTACACGTAATTGTACACACACACACACACACACACACACACACACACACAGCTGCTTTATGAAGGAAACAAGCTCTGCAGAGAGTTAAGTGCACAGATTGCATCATAATATCAAATCACGTACTTTTAATTTGTAATTTTTCTTAGTCTTGACTTTTAACCCTGCAACACACACAGAGACACACATCTAATCACCAAACAGGTCCTATTTAATAATGTTATGCACAAATTTACTTTTTATCTTATTGGTCAAGACCTTGTGCACCCTAGGGATCAGTTTTGCTGCACCCCTGCTTAAAAACAGTAAAAAGGAAAAAGGAGTTGGCTCTGCTGGAGAGGTTACAAATGTATGAGACCAAATCAGGCAGTGAGGGAGTGCTTGCATTCTTGCATGCTGGCGTTGCAAATGCAAATTAAAGTCTTTGTTTCTCCTCATGACATGGCTGTTCAGCTCTGCTCGGTTTGATTTGCCCATCAGCCGACTGGCCGAAGTAGCATAACGTGGGGTTTTGTTTTTCAAATGTTATTTCCTCTTCAACGATTCTAATGGGAGACCTCACATTTTCCTGAAACCATTTATTTTGTCTGGATGCTGTTTTATGGTACAAAATACATGTTAGGTCAGAGTAGGGGCAAAGGTGCACGCTGTAGGAGTGAAAGTAGAGGGGTGAGAGCTGTAGGCAGGTAAGAGAAAATAAGGAAAGGAAAGAAGAAGATAAGGGAGGAAGAAATAGAAAACTGCAAGGAAAAACAGGAAAGAAGGATTATGAGGGCAAAGAATCAGGAAAGATAACCAAGGAGAGGAGAAAGTGGAGAAAAAATAAGGAGGAATGTAAAAAAATTAAGGAAGAAGAAGGAGGAGAGATAGAAGTGTGGGAGAGATGACAGGAAGGCGGTAGACTGTAAAAAAGGTAAAGAGCACCGTTGAAATAAGGAATATGAAAGGGACTAAGGAGAACTAGGAGTTGAGAAAACGGTGAGATGAATGAAGAGGTGTGGGGAATATATCAGAAAAGTGTTGGAGATGGTTTAAAAGCTTTATCTGCTTGTTATCTAGAACCACTTTGAACATAGAGGATGTATGTGTATGTGTTCATTCCCTGGAGACCACAGAAAGCCAGGAAACTATGTCCACCTACAGTATGGATCCTCTCCACCTCTTCGCTTCATCTTTAATCATTTCTTTCCCACTCTCACTTCCAATTATGCGATTTGTGGTGTAAAATCCATAAAGGACATTTTATATAAATATGTATATATATATATACATAAGTAAATAGTAAAAACAAACCTCCATCAGCAGAAATGGATGAAGAAAAGGATCTTTTGAATGGCAAGTTCAGCTTCAAAGGCCTGTGACATGGTTCTCTTAACAAAACCAAAGTTATTTGCATTTACTGTCGATGTGATTTGAGTTATCACCAGAGTACGTCAAGTATTATGTAATGTAGCATACAGCTAATGCAGTGAGTTCTCCTTCCCCCTACCCACACTACTAGGTGTGGGGTCCAGTGCTGTGAATTGTACTACTACTACTGTGAAACTATGAGAAAAAAAAGTTTTATTTCTCTGAATCGCCGTTTTTTGTTTTTTTTGTTTTTTTGTTACCACCGTGGTTACCACCAGTCAGGCTATAAATCATTTTATGAGAGCAATGCTCATCAGTGCTTACTTTACACACACACACATACACACAATAAAATAATTTGTAAAAAAATGCAGAAACACCACTGCGGCAGATATACTTTTATTTTCCAATTGGAAAATCTCCTTAGTGCATAGTATGCTGGATACCATCTCCGTGGCAGCTCGGTGCATCTAAGTTCAGCTACCAGTAGCTCTCTGAATCTTTTCTACATTGTTTGTGGCTTTCACTCTCATTTCTGAAGCATCCATCAAAGATGTCTGTGAATATTCTCATTCATCCAGGTCATTGTTCTCTCTGGGCAACTTTGAATCGTAGGCAACTGGACTTAT